>CM059330.1:10649597-10679597 GCA_030340685.1 Protosalanx chinensis
CTCCCTCCAAACCCTCAATCCCTCCAGCCCTCCATCCCTCCAGCCCTCCATCCCTCCAGCCCTCCCTCCCTCCAGCCCTCCAGCCCTCCCTCCAGCATTCCAGCCCTCTCTCCCTCTAAACCCTCCATCCCTCCCTCCCTCCCTCCCTCCCTCCCTCCCTCCCTCCCTCCCTCCCTCCATCCCTCCAACCCTCCAGCCCTCCATCCCTCCAGCCCTCCAAGCCCTCCAGCCCTCCATCCCTCCAGCCCTCCAAACCCTCCAGCCCTCCGGCCCTCCATCCCTCCAGCCATCCAGCCCTCCATCCCTCCAGCCCCCCAAGCCCTCCAGCCCTCCATCCCTCCAGCCCTCCAAACCCTCCAGCCCTCCAGGCCTCCATCACTCCATCCCTCCAGCCCTCCATCCCTCCATCCCTCCATCCCTCCAGCCCTCCAGCCCTCCAAGCCCTCCAGTCCTCCATCCCTCCAGCCCTCCATCCCTCCAAACCCTCCATCCCTCCAGCCCTGCCAACCTTCCAGCTCTCCATCCCTCCATCTCTCCAGCCCTCCAGCCCTCCAGCCCTCCAAACCCTCCAGCCCTCCAAACCCTCCATCCCTCCAGTCCTCCATCCCTCCATCCCTCCAGCCCTCCAGCCCTCCAGCCCTCCATCCCTCCATCCCTCCATCCCTCCAAACCCTCCATCCCTCCAGCCCTGCCAACCTTCCAGCTCTCCATCCCTCCATCTCTGCAGCCCTCCAAACCCTCCAAACCCTCCAACCCTCCAGCCCTCCAGCCCTCTAAACCCCCCAGCCCTCCAAACCCTCCAAACCCTCCAACCCTCCAAACCCTCCATCCCTCCAAACCCTCCAAACCCTCCAACCCCCCAAACCCTCCAGCCCTCCAGGCCTCCATCACTCCATCCCTCCAGCCCTCCATCCCTCCATCCCTCCATCCCTCCAGCCCTCCAGCCCTCCAAGCCCTCCAGTCCTCCATCCCTCCAGCCCTCCATCCCTCCAAACCCTCCATCCCTCCAGCCCTGCCAACCTTCCAGCTCTCCATCCCTCCATCTCTCCAGCCCTCCAGCCCTCCATCCCTCCAGCCCTCCAAACCCTCCAGCCCTCCAAACCCTCCATCCCTCCAGTCCTCCATCCCTCCATCCCTCCAGCCCTCCAGCCCTCCAGCCCTCCATCCCTCCATCCCTCCATCCCTCCATCCCTCCAAACCCTCCATCCCTCCAGCCCTGCCAACCTTCCAGCTCTCCATCCCTCCATCTCTGCAGCCCTCCAAACCCTCCAAACCCTCCAACCCTCCAGCCCTCCAGCCCTCTAAACCCCCCAGCCCTCCAAACCCTCCAAACCCTCCAACCCTCCAAACCCTCCAAACCCTCCATCCCTCCAAACCCTCCAAACCCTCCAACCCCCCAAACCCTCCAGCCCCCAATCCCTCCAAACCCTCCAGCCCTCCAAACCCTCCATCCCTCCAAACCCCTCCAAACCCTCCAAACCCTCCAGCCCTCCAAACCCTCCAGCCCCCCAAACCCTCCAGCCCCCAATCCCTCCAAACCCTCCAGCCCTCCATCCATCCCTGCAAATCCTCCATCCCTCCAAACCCTCCAGCCCTCCAAACCCTCCATCCCTCCATCCCTCCATCCCTCCATCCCTCCAGCCCTCCATCCCTCCAGCCCTCCATCCCTCCATCCCTCCAAACCCTCCATCCCTCCAGCCCTCCATCCCTCCATCCCTCCAGCCCTCCATCCCTCCAAACCCTCCAGCCCTCCATCCCTCTAAAACCTCCATCCCTCCAAACACTCCATCCCTCCAAACCCTCCAAGCCCTATATTAGGCTTTAGTGTGTTTTGACAAGCTGAGGGTTTCCAGAGGCAGGTCTTTGTGTGAGCGGTCTGCGTATTAACGTAAAGCAGCCCATTACGGAACTCAATAAAAACAAACAGGGAGCCGTCTCAGGTCCACCGCTGCACGTCCTGCTTTCAGACGCAGGAGAAAGGCAATTTCCTGTCAGATTCAAGTCAGGTTCTCTCTTTCCCTCCGACTACTTCAAAAAATTACATGGTATACAAACCCCAAAACAATTACCATCTGGATAAATTACATGCGGATCGCTAGACCCAGCCTAGGCAGTCTGTTTGTGTTTGGCAAAATTCAATAACCCCTCACTATCATTTGCTCACAATGTCCTCTAGCTGTGACTGGATTGAAGGGACAGACTATACAGACAAACTATTGAGAGTTTCAGATTTAAAATGCCACCTCAACTTGGTTTTGCTAAGCAAACACCGGTTGTTTGCTACACGGTCGTCAAGGGTAACGCGTCACGTGAACGCGCGGGGCGACGCCCGCTGTGGGAGAAACAAGCGACGCATGTCGATCGACAGACATCAGCGTTAGCCCCGTGCAGCTTAACGGGTCGTCAGCATCGCAGAATGGGCTTTCAGTCCTGGAAATGAAGCCCCCCCTTGTGAGGATCTGACTTCCCCGTTCGGAGGAAGGAAAACGGCCTTTCCATCGATAACCTCCCCCCCCACCCCACCCCTCCCCATCCAGCTCCTATCACTACCGCTGTCTGTCCTCAATCTCTCCCTCAACGACCGCGCCGCGTCCCTTCTGCTCCCCTGTCCTCCCTTCCCCTCTCCTCTAGCCTGTCTCTCTAGCATCCCCCCTCCCCCCCCTATTGATTGGTTGATCCCTGATGAGGAGAGGGGGGACATGGTCGCTTAACCAAATGAAGGGATCACCGTGGCATTTGGCTAAAGGGCAGCGCATTAGCACCCAGTATGGACGCAGGCATTACTCTTTCCGTAACGTCGGCGCGGGCTGAACTGCCTAACTGCCTCTCGTGCAAAACGAGGCCCCCGCTGCCTCGCTCCTTTCAGCCTTCAGACTACCTGCCTCGTTCCATTACCGCTTTTTTTCCCTCGTCGTCTACAGTCTCCCCTCTCCCCCATTCCCGGTGCAAAAGGTGCACTTTGTCACTGTCATTAAAGCGTGATAAAAAGATTGGACTTCAGCTTTTCGTATTTCCACGGCTTAGTAACCTTACGGGCTAAACGAAACTAAAATGCCCGGAAGGTCATTTCTAAGCAAAGCTGGTTGAAAAAACCCTGGAGCAGAACGCAGATGAAGCGTGTGCGTCCTTTGGGGGAAACGCCAGCGTTACTCGACACCAGGAACCCTGGTCTGTGACAAGTGGATCGATGAGCTGCAGTTGTATCGCTGGGCCTCCTACTCATCCACACCCCACTCCTGAACACAGAGGTCAGATCGCAGACAGACGTGATCAATAAGCAGGGATAGGATCCTGAGATACAGTCCCACAATGCTCCTCTCTCTACACTGCTGGCTCCAATACAGTCAATGAAATATACATTTTCTAACTGCATACATTAACATGTAGTCGGTAGGAGTGACTGGCGAGAGTTAGTCGTCGTTAACCTTTTTACAGCTTCTGTGACTTTCAAACTTAAATTACATTTACATTACATTACATGTAGTCGTTTAGCAGACGCTCTTATCCAGAGCTATTTACAGCACGTACAGGGATATTCCCCCTGAGGCATGTAGGGTGTTGTGCCTTGCCCAAGGACGCAATGTCATGTTTAAACGGCCCCGGATTCGAACCAGGAACCTTCTGATTACTAGCCTAACCGCTTAGCCACCTGACTCCCATTAAACAATTTTTTTTAATGAAACGATAACTGCTGAGTTAAGGAGGGAGGCAGGTGGTCCGCCACGCCAAAGAAAAGCGACAGACCAGACTCGAGCGGGGGAAGAGGAGAACGAGCGATCTCTGGAAAGCCATCCGCCCGAGGGAAGGCTCTCCGCTGCGTTTGTGAGTTCAGCTCCGCCCGGCTTATCCCCGAGGCGTGTTTGTGTGCGTGTGGACGTGTTCCCGCGCGGTGTGTGTTTGTGTTTGAAGCGTGATGATTGGCCCCCGCATTGAGGAAGCCTGACATTATAAGGTCAGACGAAGGCGGTGTTGGGGTTGGTGATGGGCAGGGTTACAGCGGCAGGGAGAGCCAGTCTAAGCTTCCTGTTGCTTACCTGACTTAGGAAGGGCTCAGTCTAGCAGGAAGGGATGAATACAAGCTGCTGTTTGAGGGGTTACTGCTCTGACAAGCAGGGGGGGGGGGGCTTTGGAACGATAGTTGAGAACGTTTCAAACAGACAGAGAAAAATACCCCCGAATATTGAATGTCATGGACGTGTGTGTTTTTGTATATGAGCCACCATATTTGACCTTAATATGTTTATGTGTGAACTCCAGCGGAATGCGAGGGGGATTTCGAAGCGTGTGTACACATGTGCTGACCTGTAGACGGTGGTGGGGGGATAGCTGCTGATGTCATAGACGAGGCGGATGTGGCCTTGGTATAGCTCCAGAGCTAAAGGGTCCTGGTCCTCTTTGTAGAGAAGAACACCGTTGTCCTTATCCGTCGCCACCTGAAGAGGAAGACAAACAGAGGGAGAAATATGACACAAGATTCAGACAATAACGTCAAATCAAATCAAAATGTATTTGTATAGCCCTTTTTACAAGCAATGTCACAGAGGGCTTCACATATGCCCATAGAACTGCCCCTCAACCAACCTAAACCATCAAGGGGTTTAGTTGGGGGGGGGGGGGGGGGGGGGGGGTCAACATCTATATGAAGCAGGCATTTCATTTCATCGTGTAAAGTTACACCAGTAGAAGACTTGCATTTAGATGTGTTAGATTCATACTCATTGAGATGGGTATGGCTCCTGGGTTTGGGCATTTGACTGCAGGTTGCAAGGTTGCGAGTTCAAACAGCCCCATTAATGTCACTTAATAAACGCGTTTGCTAAATGAATACACTTAGAACAGGTTTCAATCAAACTATAATTCAACCCCCCCCCCCCCCCCCCCCCCCTCCCACACACATTAAACCTGACACACACTAGGCTGGGTGGTAACTAAGTGGAAGAGAGGCCATGGGGCTAAACTCTGAACACTCACCATCCTGCATGCTGGATTAAACCACACAAGACAGATCGACAGAGCGAGAGACAGATAAAGAGACAGAGAGAGACATAGAGACAGAGCGAGATAGAGAGAGACCGAAAGAGATAGAGCCAGAGAGGTAGAGAGAGAGGTAGAGAGAGACAGAGACAGAAAGATAGAGAGCTAGAGAGAGACATAAATAGGGGTAGATTGACAGAGAGGTAGAGAGACAGAAAGAGAGATGTAAACAGACAGGTAGAGATAGACAGAGAGATAGATAGATGCCCTTGTGTTTCCAGAACGTAGTAAGACTCGTCTTTAAGTTTTCCTCTGCTGAAGGAGAGGAAGGAAGTGAGCAGGAGCGAGAAGCTCTGGCTTGACCCAGACTGACCGCGTGCTGGAAAAACACAGATGTTGGATATCAACTAAGATTTCTTTCAAGCAGGAGACGCAAATCCCGCTTCGGGAAGAAGCACTTAGAGGCAGCAAGCGAACCCTGCTGGTGTCAGCAGAGGGCTCAGCTCGCTCTGAAGGACCACATGCACCTTGATGTGTTTGGCTTCACGGGAAGATATTTCACTTTTATCTACGCAGGCATTTATTTATGAGGCCGTAGACATTTCTGATGTTTTTAGTGGTGTTTTTAGCGAATACCAATGTGTTTCCACGCTATCTGATCTGATTTGTGTTAAGCGATGAACAGATTCTACAGTCCTGCGGCTGAGAATCCTCCCACAGATCCCTCCCAGCTAAAACATCATCTACCTACTTCATCGTAAAAAAAACCTAACCCCGAGCAGTTACCACGCATTAACAGAGCACTGAGTTCTCTTGCGTCCCTGGTCTTAGAACTTCCGCAGATCATCTCTAAGGAACAATAGTCGGAACCGAGCCACGCATTGGCAGTCTCTGCTCCTTAACTCGAGTCCAAACCTTGAGTCCGACCCCATCAAAGTAACCCCCACTGTCTTGCATGTGGAGATCTGAGATAGCGCAAGCTATTTATAGCCCTGCGTTTTTAATTAACATTACCACAGGCCCTCTTCTCCATCTCCGAAAAACAGACTAATTTGTAGCCGGGCGGTGGCCTCATGCTCTCTCACGGCCGCCGGTAACGATAGCGGCGCCTCATTACCATAACAGATCCCTCCCTGGTGGCCATAACTCACGCTGGGACGACATAAGGTGACATTCTGATAATGTCACCCTCCATCCAGTGGACTGACCCGCGGACAAGTACAGGCTGACTCCGAAAATCACCCACACACGCACCCACACACACTAATTGGGTGGCAGTTTGTCATACGTTCGTTTCTCCTCTAGATAATCCTCTCAGTTGTCTCAAGGGAACACAATTCGACGCTGAGCGGGAAACCATGATTTTATTTTTTTACAGGGGTGTATTTGCGATGCCATTAGGGGAGAAGTGAGTTTACTCATCATGCTAACGACCCGTTGTTTAAAGTGTGATTTAAAGCTGAAGCAGAAGAGGTAAAACAATTATCATTTTACAGCGGATGATGGGGGGGAGGGTCGTACCTGGAGTGAGATGTGTGTCAGGGGGCGGAGCTTGTCGTTGGGCAGCTCTACGTAGGAGTCCTTTCCCAGGAACTGGACGGTCACCATCTTGTGGCAGTGCTTTCCGAAGAACCCGGGCAGACAGCGGCATGCGGGCTCCCCCTCCACCATCAGACACTGGGCACCGTTCTGACAGTCGGCCTGGTCGCAGGGGCTGGTCTGGAGCAGGACCATGGGGGGCGGGTTCTCACAAAACAGACCACTGACAGAGAAAAGGGGTGGGGTCAGCAGGTGGCTGTGACACATTTGTTTTTTGCTCGACCAGAATTGGGTTTGAAACGCTAGAATAGTGCGTGGAAAGATTCTAGGCTCATGCTATATTAGATTAGATTCAATTTATTAAAATCAGGTTGAGGAATAACCAAACGCACATAAAGCCCTGCGACTAGCTGGCCCCAGTCCAGGTTTCACCCTGCCTAAGGCCCGAAAGTAACTGGGTTAGGCTCCAGTCACGCGTAACCCCTAACGGGAATAAGCGGCGCCGCTATTCAGCGGTGGATAACGAATCCCACGTGCTCGCGCCGCGTCTGTCCGCCTCACCTGAAGCCTTCCAGACACACGCAGGTGTAGCCGTTGACCGCGTCCACACACTCCGCCCCGTGCTGGCACTTGTTTTCCAGACAGTCGTTGTAGTCCAGGTCACAATGCTGACCCACGTAGCCAGGTAAGCACTCACACCTGGGGAGAACAACACACACACACACATCGAACCTCTTTAACAGAAGCTCCTCAGAATTACTGACTTCAGCCAACAGGTAAACAAAGAAATTGGAAACAAAGAAATCCTTGAGGAAACTTTTATACAAAGACCTCTTTTAACAGTACCTAAACTTCCACTAATTAATTATTATTATTTTATTATTATATCCATGCAAGAGTGGTGCCCCTAGTAAATACTAAGGTCAGAAACTATCATAAATAAACCCTGAAAATAGCCTTGAGCCCTAACACTGGCACGGAGACCCCTACTCACCTATAACCCCTGGCGATGGGTATGCACTTGGAGTCGTGCTGGCAAGGGTCAAATCCAGGCAGGCAGGGGTCAACCAGATCCTCGCACAAGTCACCTGCAGAAACAGCGAGGAAGAGAGGAGGAGGATCAGGTTTAACTAGGTATGACCGTCCGTAATCGGAGGGTTCACATAAACACCTGGATCGTCGGGTCAGATTTCAGAAGTCACGCGCAGTAACAGAGTCGGTTCGTCTGTTAGGCCCTAACGAGTCATGAAGGACGGACGCAAAAAGAAAATCTGTTTCGTTTTGTTTGTGACGCAACAAACTTCACTCTATTTTCAACAACAGACGATTTTATCTTCATCTTTATCCCATTTTACATTTTGACATTTGTTAATACTGTGGACATTACGCCATTGTTACCGCCCCATATTCAATATGAGGAGAAAAGGCTTTTCGTGTCAAATATGTAAACCGTTTTTGACATTAGCTGGTGAGATAGGGGGAACTGACACACAGATGGTTTTACCAGGGACAGAGCTAAGAGGACTGACCTTTTCCCATGTTAGAATTGTCTGCTTTTAAAAAACCAGATACAGTTAGGGAGGAAAAAAGAAGTTAAAAAGATTTATGGATGGCACCGTCTCAAAGCTCTGATAAGCAGAGGTCCAGACCACTTCATCTACATCAAACGAGTGGACACACACACACACACACACTTGTATCCACTGAGAACAGCTCTGTGCTGCCTTTCTCACAGCTGTTAGCATATAAAGGTTAAAAGAGTGTTTGACACAGGTCTTTCCAAACTATATCAGCCAACAACCTCATATTAATATTTGGAAATGTTGTAGCCCAGACCCATATTGAAACAATAAGATTTTTAAGATAGGCGTGGGCTATGATCATGGCCAATGTATCCTGAATGTTTCAAATGTTTCCAAACAACTACATGTAACTGATCGGAACACGCCGTTTGAAAACAGACTTACATTTACAGAGACCATTTCATTCTTCGCACCAAAAACAAACAGGCATTCGTCCACCCTGTGAGAACACTGGGACTTCTGGGAGAAACCGTACGGAGGGAATCCCGTGGGGAGGGAAAGAAAGAGGGAAAGGAGGAGAGAGAAAAAGCAGGCGAGGAAAAGCGAGAGAGATACTAAAAAGAGGAGAGAGAGACTGTTGGGGCGAGCCTCAGTCTGGTGCCCCGACCCGTGTGATAGCCGCTCGACCCCACCCTCGACCTTGTGACTCATCTCCCTGACTCGCCTTGGCTGAAGTCTACCGTTGGACGTGTAGAGGCACACTAGGGGCCTCTCTAGTCTCTGTGTGGCGGAGGTACTGAGGCAGGATAAGGCCCAACACAGAGGCACACACTCTAACAGGCTAAAAGGGCAGAGAACCCTTCCTTATTTCAAATCTTCATGAAAACGCTTGAACCCAACTGAAGCGCACTGAACTAAAGCCCAGGTCAGCGTTTTCAGTCCCCATGTTTGAGGAGGATGATGAGGATGAGGAGGCAAGCTTGCAGGTTCTGTCCTGCCTGTGAGGATCTGGGGCAGATGGCGCAGCAGAGGGCAGTAGCTGCCTGTCAGTCAGGCCATTCGGGGCTCGCTCCTAAAACACCGTCAGCACTTTGAGGCTCAACCCAGCGGACTGTGCAGACTATTTCCCTTCCCTGGCGGATTCCGTGCCCTTTTTGGCTTGGTGCTGCTCTGCTGCAATTGCACTGTCATCCCCGTGGAGCAGTTTCAGGTCAATGCGGAAAAGAAAGACATTTTCTTATTATAGGGTAGGGGAAAATATCGGTTTTCGGGTTCCCCCGATGGAATTTCCAAAGGACCTTGCTATGCTGAAGTGTTGCAGTTCTGGAGCAAAGAGGTGTTGGGTTTCACTCACTGTCAAATCTGACCCGGATGCAGTTCTTAGGTTTTGAGCCAGGTGGAGCGCTAGAAGTATTAAACTCACCTCATTACTTGCCGTGGGTGGTGAATGTACTGCAATGAGTGATGTGCTCTGTGAGTCTACTTCAGGTGCTCAGAGATGCTTTCATATCCAGCTGATGTACAGCGTTCAGGGGACGGTGCGTATGTCCAGACCAGGGGTCGGCAACCCTGGTCCTAGAGAACCACTGCCCAGAAGACTTTCGAGGTTTCCCTGCTTTAGCACACCTGATTCTAATGGAGGGTAATTACGGTTCTAGCTGAGCATGTGTGTGTGTGCTCCGTGTGTGTGTGTGTCCATCCGCAGCACCGGTGGTTCAGTGGTAGGATTATTGCCTATCATGTGCAGAAGGCCTGGGTTTCATTACCGGTGGGGGTTCGAATCTCGGCCAATGCATTGAATATGTGCGCGCCTGTGAAATGTCCCCCCTGTGGGACTAATAAGGGACCATTTCTTTCATCTGTTGCTCGGTAAACAGGTGGACTTTAAGGGTTGTGCATGAAGTTGGTGGGGAGTGTGTGTGAGTGCTTACCAGTGTAGTTGGGGGGACAGACACAGGTGTAGTTGTTGATGCCGTCGACGCAGGTGGAGTTGTTCTCGCAGTCGTTGTCCTCACAGTCGTCCGGGTTGACGTCACAGCGCTCCCCCTCGAACCCAGGAGGGCACACACAACTGGGGGGAGAGAGGGAGAGAGACACAGGGAGAGTGGATGAGAGAGAGAGAGCCAAAGAGAGACAGAGTGGCATAACCCCAGTGATTGACCATGTGAACATCTTCACTCGGCAGAGACGGAGCCACGTCTAATCTGACCCCGCGCAGCTGCGATAGCGCGGCCCCCGAACGCTCACCAAGCAGGAGAGCAGAGGCAGCTTCAGAGAGGAGCCCTCAACGTCTTTAACGGACGTCGCCATGACTTCATTCTTTCCAGGGCTCCCACCCCCTCACCCCCCTCACCCCCCTCACCCCCCCCCCCCCCCCCCCCCTCACCCTGACTCTCCACTCTCCCTCTCCTCCCTTTCGGCGTCTACGGACGCCTCCTTACAGGGGGATCGCAGACAGGCGTCGGCCAATCGGCGGCCGGCGCTTCAAAGGTGGCCCGGGCCGTCTGATAAGCGTGTGACCGCTGATGCGCGCACGGCTGCAGGATTAAAGGGGAGGGGTCTCAGGAAACAGAGAGGGGGAGAGGCCGCCGACCTCATCTCGTCCGCTAAACGTTATTATATCTGACTGAGCCCTCAAGAGACGCTCTCCTATTCCTTCATTGTTGTCTGTACAATATCTATATCGCAAGTCACCCTCTGGATCTGCATTTCCCTCATGTGACATTTGGCGAGATGAATGGTGCTCGGCGCCGGGTCAAACAGGACCATCTCGCAGACGCAAACCTAATTGGGGTGATTGAATCTGCAGACGCTGATTGCATTACAATTTCAAATGCCAGCAGAACCAGCGATATTGTTATCCCCGTCAATGACCCAAGTCCTTGCCTCCAGGTGCCCAGAGACGCAGGGCCTGCGAACCGGGGGCTGGGGAGGGCATCTGGACTTATATGGAACGTCTTAAACGATTTTCCTAAAGAATCGGGACGTGTTTATTGTTCTGTGCGGCTGCCTGGTGTGGATTAAGGGGTTCGGGTCTGAGGTAACGAGACACAGTTTTGAATTTGAGAACGATGCCTGAGGAGAAGTAAATCCTGAAGGGGCTTCTAGAATGTTCTAGATGCTTCCTTTGTTAGCCCTGCTGGCGCCGTATCTGAAAACCGGACTAATGGGGATCATGGCTGCTTGGGATGGAACTAAAGACCGACGGAGGACGCGGTGGTGAGCCAAAAGAGACCTGGATACCGCCGGGCTGGGTAGAGGGACGAAGCAGCAGACGTCACAGTTTAACGATAGAATGATTCGAAATCCTTCTGAAGCAGTTACCTGAAAGTGTCCAGCTCAGGCTTTAAGTGGCAGGTGCCTCCGTTGGCACAGGGGAGGCTGATACAGGCATTGGTGGTCGTCTCACAGTTCTGACCCTGCAGGAGAACAGGGAGAAGGAAAACACAGGCAGCCCGACTGATCAGATTCCCAGACACAGACCGAGAGGCAAGTCCTAGTCTAAAAACCAGATTCCACATCAAAAAGCGACCATTCAGGGCGAGGCTTTGTATATGTCTGCTTTGGAGTTGTTTCAACACATGTAAAAGGAAAAGAAGTGGGAGTAATATCGAGTAAAAAGGGTGCGCGTTTTCACCACCGCTTTTCTTATCTTCGACTAGGCTAGACTCGGTTTGAAAATATAAGCAGTGAAATTTATGATACTGTCGTTCTTTTCATCCCCAGATCTCCCCTCTGGTGAATGATGTATCCACTGGTTGCTCCGGAGGGTCGTATAGAAGCACAGACTGGTCGAGTCACCATCTGTGGACGGCTCCCTGCCATCCACCCAGAATGCCAGCCTGCGACTTCAGAAGAACCACAGGACCATTTGAAGCCCACACCACAATTTGGAAATCCCCATTTCAGACAGGGTGTGTTTTCTTAATTTACACTTTTCATCGAGAGGTGTATCGCTGCATCGGCTCGACTCCAGAGCCCGTCTCCGACCCCCCTGTCCTCGTTTAAAACAAAGGGACCAATGCCCCCCCCCCACCCCCCTTTCTCTGATTAAAAGAAAGCTCTCTCGTTCCACCTTTTTTCATTAATTTTTTTTTATCCTCCACAGTTTTAGCGTTGTGTTCCCCATAGCGACAGAAAAGACACGGAGAAGGCTAATGTACGTTGGCGGACGGAATTCTTCGTTAAGATGCGCTTCCCCTCTTCCCCACCAGACACGGGTGCGTATGGCCAGATACATACGCTCACACATTAACCTTGGGTGCAGACATTTTAATTAAAAAGAGAGGCCAGGTTCACCCCTGCTGGATAGCGGAGGTTAAGCTCTTATCTGCTGTTCTGGAGCCCAACGCTGACAGGAAACCCATAGGCAAACAAAAGAGTAATGATCCGGTGGGCGAAGTACACTGACACACAGACACATGCACACACACACCCACACACACACACACACACGCCCTCTCTCTCACACACACACACACACACACACACTTTCGCACACACACAGACACACACACACACTCTCACACACACACACTTCCACCCACACACACACTCTCTCACACACACCCACACACTCTCACACACACACAAACACTCTCTCACTCACACATTCTCACACAGATAGGGGATCCATGTATGCTAATGCCACCTTGAGTGGATCTCAGTGACTTTTCCTGATGACAGCACTTTACCAGTTATCTTAACCCTATTTTAGTCCCTATTCAATATCTCAACTCAAAGGAACGGCTGAAATAATTTCTAAATTGACCTCCAAAATTTGTTATAATGCATGACTGTGAATGGCTGATGCTAATACAGTCGGTTTAAGCACTAGGATGTCCGTTTGCGTGCGTGTGCTTGCGTACACAGCGTACACACAGAATAGATAGTGCAAACCCTTGTACAGGGTGGCAGGTGAGAGGTAATGTCAGAATGCAGAAGAGCGCGTGTGGTGCAGTGAGCGAGGTGGCTGTTAAATCCTCTCACCTTGTAACCAAAGGGGCAGGTGCAGTGGTAGGAACCCATCACATCGCTGACACAGGTCCCATTGTTCTGACAAGGCCCAGCCAAGCAGGGGGCACACTTGGACATCAGGTTAATATCTGCTGGACCTGCAGGAGGGAGAGAGAGAGGAAGAGAGAGAGAGAGAGAGGGAGAGGAAAGGATAGGATGAGAGAGAAAAAGAGAGAGGAAAGGGCAAGAGAGAGAGAGACGGAGAGAGAGGGAGAAGAAAGACAGAGTGAGGAAAGGGCAAGAGAGAGAGAGAGAGACGGAGAGAGACAGAGAGAGAGACAGAGGGAGCAGTAGAAAATAAACAGATAGTTACAAAAGCGGGAGTTACAAAAGCTTTTTCCATGCACTCTCTCGTACCCTCAGTACTGTCATAAAACCTGTTAAATCCCCAATTTGGAGTCCTTAATCTGCCCTAATCTGCCCTAATCCCAGATCAGAGGTGCCTGGCATGCAAGGTTCCAGGGAGCTGCTGGCCGTCCAGGTCAGCGGCGCCATACTGCTGACAGGATGCTACAGAGGAGGAAACAGATGAGAGAAGAGAAGAGGGGAAGAGGAAAGGAGGGAACTGACGCCCGCTGATGACGCTTTCTGATGCCTCCTGCTGAAGAGACAGAGAGAGAGAAAAGGGAGAGAGAGAGAGAGAGGGAGGGAGAGAGGGAGAAAAGGAGGGAGAGAGGGAGAGAGAGAAGGAAAGAGAGAGAGGGAGAGAGAGGGAGGGAGAGGGAGGGAGAGAGAGAGAGAAGGAAAGAGAGAGAGGGAGAGAGAGGGAGGGAGAGAGAGGGAGGGAGAGAGAGAGAGAAGGAGGGAGAGAGAGGGAGAGAGAGTGAGAGAAGGAGGGAGAGAGGGAAAGAGAGAGGGAGAGGGAGGGAGAGAGAGAGAGAGAAGGAGGGAGAGAGAGAGTGATAGAGAATGAGAGAGGGAGAGAGAGAGAGCGAGAGAGTGGGGGGGAAGAGAAAAGCGGGGAGGAGGGAGGGCAGGGCGTCCTCACCCTTGCACTGGAAGCGGTTGAGGGGGGTGGTGAGGAGGAGGCGGTCGGCCATGTCTGGGGGTCCTGTACAGCGGGCGATGCCTGGCTCTTTGAAGCCTGCCTTCACCCACTGGGAGAGCCAGCGCAGGTCACAGTTACAGTACAGGGGGTTGGCTCCCAGGGCCCTGTGGAGAACAGGCACACAGACAGACAGGACGGGTCTGATTAACACAAGTTTGGGTTGATATCAAAGGAAAATGATGACAAATTTTATCTTTCTAATTGAATTGTGACTGTCCTGTATTTACGTAGCAGGTCATTATCAAGTCTGGTTATCCAGAGAGATTTACAGCATGTGCAGGGACATTCCCCCCTGAGGTAAGTAGGGTGAAGTGCCTTGCCCAAGGACACAACGTCATGTTGGCATGGCTGGGGGGGTCGAACCAGATACCTTCTGATTACTAGCCCGACTCCTTAACCGCTCAGCCACACGACTCCACGTCAATCAATTTGGTTCCATTTGGAAACACGTCTCCCTCCTCAAATGAAACGCTTAAAAAGGCTGCAGCGGAACTTCGAAGCACGGAATCTCAAATAGAAAACAGCGTGTATTCTTTGGAAGAACAGGGTCTTCTCTCTCCTGCAGTCCGCAGGCTAACGCCTGCTAGCGTTAGCCCGTCAGGGCTGACATGCAGGTCCAGCAGACTTCACAGGCTTCAGCCCACATGCTGAATGCTTGACAGAGGTAATAACATGTGGGGAGGTTTCTGAAGGGGCTCCTACGCTGTCCCCCCTACACTGCAGCGCTCTGTGGCTAGCCTCTCTGCCGCGCCGGCTTTCAAAAGAACGTTGAAAAAGAAGTTCTCTTCAAAGATCTCTGACCGCGCGTTTCCATTTTCTTTCGTGAATGCTGACGCACACACACACGCACACACAAAGGACACACGGTACAGAAACTTTCAGATCTATCCAAGATATATACATGCACACCCATGGGTACACACACACATACACTGTCCAGGGAGACTCCCACACAGACAAGGACCACACTCACAGATGAGAAAGAGATGTCAGATGGTTGAAGGCTCCTTCTGGTATGGTTGAAAGGTCGTTTCCATGGAGCGTCCTGAAGGAGACAGAAAACAAAGGAGCGTTAGTGTGTGTGTGTGTGTGTGTGTGTGTGAAGATGACGACACAGATCAAAACCAGAGGTGGTTATGTCCTATGAAAAGCTTTGAGGCTGTCTGAAGATGGCTTGTACTACTAATACAATCTCACACACATCCAAACACACACACACACACATCCGAACCCACACACACACACACACAGTCCACACATCCCATATCAACACATCCAGTCTGCTATTCCTCCTGCCAGCCCCAGTGTCTAATGTGTCTATTCAGGGACCACCTGTAGGCTGGCCTGGGTGCCCCGGTTCTGTCCCAGCTACTGTGGCTCATGTCAGCCAGGTTTAAGCGGTCTTTGCTGCTCTGGGTTAATAAGAGGCCGGCCTGGAGGTGTCTGGGTGGCCCACAGGAAGCCCAACCTGGCCTGGCAGAGCCATGTTTTATTTATCTGGAGCTATTGTGGAGCAGGGGGTGGACACCAAGATGGATGACTTGAAAGCTGAGAGGCAGAGAGGCCATTTATCACGCGCCGCACAGGGCGAAGAGAGGCAAGAGAACAGAAACCGAGAGAGGGGGAGGAGGAGAGAGGAAAGTTGTTTTCTTACAGCAGTCGGAGGGATTTGAGGCCGTCGAAGGCGTGCACGGGAATGCACCGAATCTGGTTGTAGCTCAGGATCCTAAAGGGAGCATCACACAGGAGTTGTGAAAAGGTTCATTTTACTCCGGGGGGGGAACACACAAACGCGGACGCCGACCTCCCCCGTCCGGCCCCCTCCGCGGCCGGGATCGGTCGGCGAGGGCGGCGTTGTCATGGTAACTCACAGCGTAGCGAGCTGAGTCATGTTGGAGAAGGTGAGAGCGGCCACCGAGCTGATGCTGTTGTTGCTCAGGTCACTGAGGGAAGAAAAAACACACGCACAAACTGTGATATTCCTGAGCCAAACAGTCAGAAGACACTTTCAACGAAACGCACGCACTAATATGACTAAACATACTGGTCTGATGTCAGTCTGACTCTCAAGAAAAGCTGCCTTTTCAATAATTGTCAGTTGGAATCGTATACAGTATGTGCTGCTGTAATGCCGAGCACAAATGAAGTCATATGAACCGTAACCTTGCCCTTGTGTTTGTCATGAAGTTCAGAATCAGAATGGGGGTTTATTCGCTATGCAAGATTAACAAACATAGAATTTACTGTGGCAGAAATGAGCAAACATAGAACTTATATGTGGCATTCTAATAAAAAATGAATACGATGTAAAAAAAAAGTTCCGTCCACAGTTCAACACTCACATGAGAGACAGCTGTTTGAGAGAGGACAGTTCTCTGGGGACGGTGGTCAGCTGGTTTCCTTCCAGGTACCTGGATGAAGAGGGGAGGCTGACGTCAAGCTGGCGCACGCAAGAGTGTGTCCCCATCCACGCCTGAACACACAACGAACACACGGTTCCCCGCCCCCCCCTACATCTCTCCTTTCCTCCCCCGGCCTGTCAAATGAGCCCAGAGCCATGCTTCTGCGGAGGGAAGCCTGTCTTGAGGCGGAGCAGGGTTCTACGAGGTCACCCTGGGGTCATCATAAGAGGCTTGATGTAGTGCGCGTCAGAGCAGCTAATCGATAGCTAATCAGCGCTACTGTATGGATCCTGGAGCCGAGGCAGGGCTGTGAGGCTGCAGTAACGAGAGGCAGTGAGGGGCTGTGCGTGTGTGTGTGAGAGTGAGTGTGTGTGTGCGTGTGTGTGTGTGTGAGAGAGTGAGTGTGTGTGTGTGACAGTGAGAGAGTGTGTGCGCGGGGTGTGTCTTCTAACCTTTCCTCCCTTCGGTTGTCCATGTATCTTACTGCCAATCCTAGGCCATCCCTCTTCAGGCTATTTGTCCTCCCCTCCCCCCCTCATCTCTGCCACTGTCAGGCATCATCGCTTCTCATCTCCGTACTGAAAGCACATCCTGACTCTCTCCTCACTGGCTGCAGGAACAGGGGAGGATGCAGAACTAACTCTGGCCTGTCATTTTCTCTGTGCGTGAAAGAGAAAACGCAAGAGAAAGAGTGTTTGGTCTGTGTGTGAGTACAGCGAGAGAGAGAGAAGGAGGGAGAAGGAGAGAGAGAGAGAGAGAGAGAGAGGGAGAGATAGAGAGGGGGATAGAGAGAGAGAGGGAGGGAGAGATAGAAAGAAAGAGTGAGGGGGATAGAGAGAGGGAGGGAGAGAGAAAAAAAGAGTGAGGGGGATACAGAGAGAGGGAGAGAGAGAGCAAGAGATAGAATGGGAGAGAGAGAAAGAAAGAGTGAGGGGGATAGAGAGAGAGAGGGAGAGAAAGAGCAAGAGAGAGAATGGGAGAGAGAGAAAGAGAGGGGGAGTTTGGTATGTGTGTTGGGTCATGCCCTATCATGCTGCTCTGACCCTTTACCGTTTGGTGACGGCAAACATCTATCACAAACCCACACAGACCCGCCTGCCCGCCCGCCCGCCCACACACACGCACACACGCACAGCCCCATGGCTCATTGACACGCTCTAGCTTCTAAAGACGAGGCGTTTCGGTGGCTGCCGGATTTGTCAGCGACGGGGAAGCGAAGCCCTCCTTAAATCTATGAGACCTGCAGACCTTCTCAGGATATCAGACACCAGCCCTGAGCACAGCCACACATTTCCATTAGGGGTGAGCTTGACACAGCCAGGGAGGCTGGGGGACCGGTGTGCCTCTAAATGTGTGTGTGTGTGTGTGTTGGAGCCATTTGGATATGTGCAGCATTTACAGATTTGGGATGTGTGTGTGTGCACTTTGTGTTAAGGCACATCTGTTGTTCTATGTAAGTGTGCCAGTGCCTATATCTGTAAACGTTTGCATGGGAGTGAGCATACGTGTGTGTGTGTGTGTGTGTGTGTGAGGGAGGGACTCACAGCTCTGTGGTATCCTTGGGGATACCCTTGGGGAGAGTACGCAGCCCTCTGTTACTGCAGCGCACCACTGACTCCGAACACGTGCAGCCCTCTGGGCAGTGAGACAGGGGCAGGCACACGTTCTCCTCCGTTCCTGCGCAGAGAAAAGAGGGGAAGGGAGAGAAAGGGGGGTAATGACAAAAAGAGAGAAAGGAGAAAAAAGAGAAAGAGAGAGGGGGGGGGTGGATAAGAGAGAAAGGGAGGGAGAGAGAGTAAAAGAGAGGGCGAGAGAGAGAGGGAGGGTAACGAGAAAGGAAGAGTGCGATAAAGAAAGGCGAAGGGGAGAGAGGGGAGACAAATGCAGCGATAAGACAAGAGTGTAAGTGAGGTAGAGGGGGTCACTCAGCACAGACTCAGACTAACGTCCCTACGATCCTCACTGCTGCAATCAGTGAGAGCTGGGTGCTGAAAACAGCTCTGTGTCGTCACATCTAGCAAACCTTACAGCAGAGCCAGAAATCACTCAATCTGTATTAAAACAACCACAAATAGCCACTGGGTTGGTGAGAATAATTAAATAACAGCAACCGTCAACTTTCCCATATATCTTTCCTCACAGTTTCTTGAAAATGTAGACAATTATGACAAATACTAATACAGAAAGGAGCCTCAGGGCTGGGGTGTGTAGTTTTTGGCTGGAGTCTCCCTACATTGAAGGACATGAGGGGAGGTGATGAAGAAATAAAGGAGGGAATTAAGACTGTGACTGAGTCCAACCAAAACCCTGCCATGCTGTCAGCCCAGATGTGCAAGTGTGTGTTAGTGCATGTGTGTGTCAGCGACTAACTGACTTACATTTACATTTAGTATGGCACTTCACATAATCTAGAAGAACTATTAGAAGTATTTGTTGGTCCCCATATGGTGACTTGCCAGTGTTGTTGTATCTCTTGCTTTATGTTCACAATCGTTGTGTTATGCATTTATAGTTCTTCCCTTGGCACTTATCGGTTCTCATGATGTATGATTCACGATCTAAAAAACCCACTGTGTTCGGGGTCTATCACGTTGCTATGCTCAATGACTGATGCTCTTTGTAAAAGCTCTCTCTTGTGGATAAAAGCGTCTGCTAAATGAATAAATGTAAACGTAAATGTAGTCATTTAGCAGACGCAAGTACAGGGACATTCCCCCTTTAGGCAAGTAGGGTGAAGTGCCCAATGACAAAACGTCATGTTGACACAGCCAGGATTCGAACCGGGTACCTTCTGATTACTAGCCCGGCACCCTAACCGACTGCGCTGCATGACTTTACCCCGGAGATTGGAGGACTTGGAGAACTCGCCGCCAAAATATCTTCCTGAGAATCAAATTAACTTTCCTTTCCCCTCTCTGCCCTCCAACAACTTAAGTGTAATTTAGGCGCTCTATAAATAGACTGCTTCAGTGTCACTGCGTCCACAGCGGTTAGGACTGTGAGACTGAAAGATACAGAGTAACCTGACCACACCTTCCTAAGTATACTTAGCATTTAGCATCGAGGGCTAATACAACTCTGTGACCTTCAGTCTATGGCCTGCTAGCAAAATAAGTCAACTGCTTAACGTGTTCGACGGTTAATCCGTGCCTGTTCATTTGAATGAAAGTCCCTCGTCAGTTCTCTGTCTTAGAGTTGATGGACGCAGAGAAGCAGACAGAGAGAAAGAGAGAGAGAGGGAGAGAGAGAGATGGAGGAGAGAGAAACCTCCACTAGATAGAAGCCAAACCACAATTCCGTTCTGGAGTTGAACTTCCCAGTACGGTTACTAACCCTGCATATAGTGTGTATGTGTTAAATGTGTGTGTGTTTGCGAGTGTGTGAGAATATTTTATGGCACAATTGCCTTTTTTCATTGCTGTAATGCCTGCTTTTGCAATAATAAAAGTCAATTGGCCATGGATCAACCCTACTACCATAGCGGAAAATAAGGAAACAGGAGAACACACGCTAATGTGTGATGCTGTGCCTAAGACTGTGTGCATGCGCTGTGCGTTGGTGTGTACCTGGGTGATCTGCAGTACCATGAAAACGTTTACGACACAGCAACGATTAAAAATAACATTCGAAAGTAATAATGAAAGGAAAGTGACTGAACAAACATTATCTTAACGTTGCGCTTTCATGCTCCCACACGTACAGAAGAGGAAAAATATATATTAGACAATATTCATGAAGGAGGTTTGTTTTGCAGACCTATTCACAGAACTGTGTGAGGTAGAAGAGAACAAGGTTCCTTCTGCCAGAGCGGCAGACAGGTGTGAGCAGCAGGCAGGTGTGAGCAGCAGACAGGTGTGAGCAGCAGGCAGGTGTGAGCAGCAGACAGGTGTGAGCAGCAGACAGGTGTGAGCAGCAGACAGGTGTGAGCAGCAGACAGGTGTGAGCAGCAGACAGGTGTGAGTAGCAGACAGGTGTGAGCAGCA
Source organism: Protosalanx chinensis (assembly GCA_030340685.1). Classification (NCBI taxonomy): domain Eukaryota; kingdom Metazoa; phylum Chordata; class Actinopteri; order Osmeriformes; family Salangidae; genus Protosalanx; species Protosalanx chinensis. Next base: position 10,670,083 of record CM059330.1, read on the forward strand.
GACAGGTGTGAGCAGCAGACAGGTGTGAGCAGCAGACAGGTGTGAGCAGCAGACAGGTGTGAGCAGCAGACAGGTGTGAGCGCGGGGCCGTACCGTCGCAGGTGAAGTCTGGAGTGGCCACATCCTGGATGGGGATCTCCTTGAGGAAGCTGGGCTTCTGGCAGCGAGGGTTCCCACTCACCACCCTGGTCTTCTTCAGCCAGAGGCCCAGCCAGGCCAGGTGGCAGTCACACACGTACGGATTGGACAGCAGGTTGCTGAGAGAAGGAGAGAAGAAGAGGTCTGTTGTTACTTCCTGCCAATGTTGCAGTTTACATTTCAACTTACATCTGCATACAGCATACAGAAGTAAATACAGAATAAAAAAAAACTCATCTTCAAAAACTCTTAAAAAGAAAACGGTTCTTCAGAATGATTCAATTCGAATCTCCTCCACAAATGTCGCTAAAGGATCGCGCGTATTTTTACATGACATTCTAATTCCCGCTCTCTCCAACATGCTCGCCAAGCCAATCGCAGAAGGGCATGCTAAAAGTGTGAGTCATCCACAGTGAACCCGTGCTGACCAAGCTTTCAGAGCGATGCCCATGACTGCCATTCTTTTCCAGAGCTGCCATTAGTGGTGCTTGAGTTTTCACCCTCCAGTGCTTCTCACTTAGGCTTGGGTCTGTTTCCAGATCTGGAGCAGAACAGTGAGGCCACAGAGGTACACAGCAGTATAGCTGGCTCATGTGTGTGTGTGTGTGTGTGGGAGGGGGGGAGACGTTTGGCATCTTTGAAATTAAGATCATCTAAAAAATTAAAACCATCTACTCGGCAGAACTGTCAAACTCAAAAAGTTTTGGGGAAAAATGAACTTTGCACTTGAGAGATGTATTAACATCAGCTAGCCATGTTGGATGACTGGTCGTAGAATGGATGACGTTGGATGACCGTCGCAAATGTAAGAAGCAGCTGATGATGTCAAGCCGTCTAAAAAGGTAGAATAGAGAGTCAGAGAGAAGGAGGGGGGGGGGGGTGCGCGCGTATTTCCGGATTGTCCGAAAAGATTTTCCGTACAGAGAAAGCTCTGCTCTGTCAGCTACAGCAACAGATCTACACCCTTCTGCCGGAAACACTTGTTAGATCTAATTTAGACTGAGGCGAGGGGGAGAAAAGATGGGGGGGGGGGGGGGGGGGGGGGGGGTGGAGGGGAGCGGCCTGCGCTGTTGGCACAGTTTGATCTGCCTCGGCCCGTCAGTCAGGCCGCGCCGCCGTGCTTTGCTGTCCGGGGGAGACCGCAGCAGCAGCTGTCCCCCGGACCCCCTGCTGCCGCCCTGGACGGCCCGGCTCTCTCTCTGGTTCACAGTCCCAACGGGTATTTTTAGGCGGGCCACAGACGCGGGCTCCTGGCCCTGCGTGTTCTGAAGTGAGAGCTGGAGCGGATCTGGCTGTGTCAGCCACACAGTAATGAAAGAGCTGGCAGACCACAGAACTACTTTTACTGCTGGTGAAAGAGAGGAGGGGGGGGGGAGAGAGAGAGAGAGAGAGGGGGGGAGAGAGAGAGGGAGGGAGAGAGAGAGAGAGAGAGAGAGAGGGGGCGAGAGAGAGAGAGAGAGGGGGGGGGGGAGAGAGAGAGAGGGCGAGAGAGAGAGAGAGAGAGAGAGGGGGGGGGAGAGAGAGAGAGAGAGGGGGGGGAGAGAGAGAGGGAGAGAGAGAGAGAGAGAAAATGGGGGAGAGAATAAGACGGGGGAACGATGGCCGGAGGAAGAGCGAAATTGAGGGCACATCAAGTGAGGGAGAAAATTAAATGAGCAAAGCGAACGAGACAGATATCCAGTCCCGGAGACAGCAGGAGAGCGAGGTGCGAGGTACAAATTGAGGACAGAATAATTTCTTTCTTTTTTTGCCCTTTTTTTTTTGCCTTGTCACTGTTTCATAGTAGCCGCACCTCCCTAAGATGTCAGCCTGCCATGTTTTATTCAGACTCTTTATTATTTAATCACCTATTTCTGGGTGGTCACAGTATGACGAACACGGAGGCGAATGGAGTCGCGGTAGAGGGGGTTTGGGGGGGGGGGGGCTACCTTGTGCCACGTACGTACGAGAGATATGATCAACCCTGACAAGTTAATCGCCCCCCTAAATATTGCTTCATCGCATTGAACGTTGCTTCAAAATTGCTTTCTACCGCTCTCAAGTCAATATTTATACATCAGTCCTTTCCAGATTTCCACAGTCCATTTTTCTGTCGCGCTGTTGTTCATTTTTTTTGTGGGGGGAAGATAAGGAGAGAAATGTTGAGCAGGCTCCAGAAGGGAACGCAGGGAAAAACTCTGCTTGATAACAGCCATCCAGGGACACTGGAGGAACCAAACCAGCCTGGGATTATGGAGATCATCTGATAGCAACAGCCCAGAACCATGGTGAACAACAGCCCAGAACCATAAAGAACAACAGCCCAGAGCCACGGAAAACTGCAGGATGGACGTGTAGAAGCCCAGCTATGGGGAGAGAGGATATGGAGGGTGAGAGACAAAGAGAGTGAGAGATAGAGACAGAGAGGGGCAGAGAGAAAGAGATACAGAGAGGGACAGAGAGAGAGAAAAAGAGAGAGACATAGAGGGGCAGAGAGAAAGAGATCCAGAGAGGGAAAGAGAGAGAGGAAGAGAGAGATGGAGAGGGGCAGAGAGATGAAGAGAGAGGGACATAAAGAAAGAGACAGACAGCCAGAGAGAGACAGAGAGGGACAGAGAGAGAAAAAGAGAGAGACATAAAGGGGCAGAGAGAAAGAGATCCAGAGAGGGAAAGAGAGAGAGGAAGAGAGAGATGGAGAGGGGCAGAGAGATGAAGAGAGAGGGACATAAAGAAAGAGACAGACAGCCAGAGAGAGACAGAGAGGGACAGAGAGAGAGAAAAAGAGAGAGACATAGAGGGGCAGAGAGAAAGAGATCCAGAGAGGGAAAGAGAGAGAGGAAGAGAGAGATGGAGAGGGGCAGAGAGATGAAGAGAGAGGGACATAAAGAAAGAGACAGACAGCCAGAGAGAGACAGAGAGGGACAGAGAGAGAAAAAGAGAGAGACATAAAGGGGCAGAGAGAAAGAGATCCAGAGAGGGAAAGAGAGAGAGGAAGAGAGAGATGGAGAGGGGCAGAGAGATGAAGAGAGAGGGACATAAAGAAAGAGACAGACAGCCAGAGAGAGACAGAGAGGGACAGAGAGAGAGAAAAAGAGAGAGACATAGAGGGGCAGAGAGAAAGAGATCCAGAGAGGGAAAGAGAGAGAGGAAGAGAGAGACGGAGAGGGGCAGAGAGATGAAGAGAGAGGGACAGAAAGAAAGAGACAGACAGCCAGAGAGAGACAGAGAGAGAGGGACAGAGAGAGAGAGAAAGAGAGAGAAGAACAGAGACAGACAGACAGACGGACGGAAAGAGAGACAGAGACAGACAGACAGAGACAGACAGACAGAGAGGGATGGAGCGATAAAGAGAGAGAGACAGACAGAGAGAGAGAGAGAGGGGAGCCTTACATGGTGGAGAGGGAGTGCAGCGTGCTGAAGGCCCCAGGTGCGATGGTGGTGATGCGGTTGTCGTACAGCGACAGCAGACGGACGGAACTCAGACCAGTGAAGGTGGTGTTATCCACACAGCTAACCTGGTTACTTCTGAGCATCCTGTTAACACACACACACACACCCACACACAGGAGAGAGGAAGAGTTATTGAGTTGAACGATCATAAAGAACAAGCAGAAAACCACTTTTGCACCAAAAACCATCTAATGGGGCTACTTGAGCTATTTTCCAGTCATGTTGGGTTGAGTGGAGACAGACAGACAGGTGAGTATGATATGATGTGATCTCTCTCCCTGGGCCACAGCTGTGCACTAGGAAACCCACATCCCACTCCCATGCCCCCAGCTCCAGCCCAACCAGGCAGCCCCCAACACAGCTGGGCTGGGCCAGCACGTAGAACTTTAGTGGAACTGGAAGTGTCCTGGCTGTGGTGCAGCAGGGGGAGTCTGTGTTGGAGTGGAGGGAGCTCTGTGGCTTTTGGGAGCCCAAGGGGGTGGAGGGCGGGAGGGGTGGAGGGCGGGAGGGGTGGAAAGCAGGAGGGGTGGAGGGCGGGAGGGGTGGAGGGCGGGAGGGGTGGAGGGCGGGAGGGGTGGAGGGCGGGAGGGGGGGGGGGTTGGAGGGTGGGAGGGGTCTGAGGGCAGGAGGGGTGGAGGGTAGGAGGGGTGGAGGGTAGGAGGGGTGGAGGGCAGGAGGGGTGGAGGACAGGAGGGGTGGAGGACCGGAGGGCTGGAAGACAGAGGAGAGGTGGAGGGCGGGAGGGAGACCAAGGACGAGAGGGGGGCGGTGGCCAGTTGTGCCTGCCTGCTTTCATTAGTGGTTTGGCTTAGCGAGAGGTGAGGTATGTGTGTGTGTAATGAGAGAGAGAGAGAGAGAGAGAGAAGGAGCGATAGCAGGCCCTGGGCAGCATCCTTGTCATCCTGTCAGCTAAATCTCCTTAAAACTGTATGCGTGTCTGTTTGTGTGTGTGTGTGTGTGTATGTGTGCAGTGGGGGTGATTTAGTAGGGTGTCATGCAATGTTGGACCTCAGAGAAAGAACAAGGGGTGAAGAGAGGACAGGAAGGCTGAGAGGAAGAGAGACACAGCCAGGCAGAGAAGGAGCTGATGGGGGAGGGATGGAGGGATGGAGGGATGGAGCTCGCGGTTCAACAGGTCTCGGGGACAAATCCAGTTCCCTGAAGCCACATCGAAAATACATAATTCATAACAAAAAGCTTGGCTGCTTGGAGAGTCCATGAGCCCCTTGGAGAGATCCAAACCAGCTGAGTATGATGAGGCTGGGAGGGCAGCAGATGCAGAATTAGGCTCCCAGAAGCCAGGCTTGTGGGGTGGGCTAACTCAATCACCCTGCCTGCTCCTGGGCCTCCAGAGCCAGCAAACTCAATACTGCTCCGCCATGATTTTATTCATTAAGCCCATTCCGGTTCGTCATCCTGTTTTGCTAATTAGGGCCCAGGCGGGTCCCTCGGAAACTTTCTTCATTTTTTATCAGCATCTATCATCTTTCATCGGGGACAGAGCAGGGGGCTTGAATATATGAATGACAAACAAAACAATATGGCTTCTGCTGCGTGAAAAAGAGAAGTTATGAAATTCAAATGTGTGATAATGTTACAGACTCCTACCCATCGACTGGAACTGTCCACTTTCCAAACAACCAACCGACTCTTGGCAAGTGTGTAAAAAATTGGATTTCCTGTCTACTTATATTAATCACTACTGAACACACCTTCTCTGAAGACTGTTGTAACGTCATTAATGCCTGACTATCACTGTCTATGTTTACATTTGTGTGCCCTATAAAAGAATGTGCTCTCGCCTTCGTCCAGAAGAGAGACATGATTGAGACCTAAGCCTTGTACTGTCTTCATTTTGTTGCCAGAGATCTGGTCATTTCTCTCCCAATCTGCAGGTTGTTAAATACTTATTTAATCCAGAACTCAACTGAACTGTCACTCCGGTTATGAAGAGACGGACAAAACACTTTCTTCAGCACAAGCGTCTAACGTCATTAGCGAAGGTGCGAGCCATGGCAAGATGGCCGCCATACTCACAGGGTCTTGAGTCCGGTCAGGCCCTTGAACATTCGTCCCTGGATGCCCTGCAGCCTGTTTCCCGTCAGCAGCAGCTCCAGGACGCCGCCGGCCCCGTCGAACGCCCCCTCGCGGATGTCCCGCAGCTTGTTGTTGCTGAGGTTACTGCGGGAGGTGGGGGGGGGGGAGAGAGAGACGCAGAGCGGAGACGTGATTAAACCTGGCGGGCGATCGAGCGGACCCGCCCTCGCGCGAACGCGCGCTCGGGGTCGGCGTCGCGCATCTTGATTGTTATCTGCTCTTGGGTGAAGGGGAGGAGGGGTGGGGGTGAGGGGGGGGAGGGGGGGTACGCGTGTCCTTATTTATAATCTCTCTGGGGGGATGGAAGATAGCGAGCAATTTCCTGCGAGATAAATCATCCGTCTCGCTATCTTGTCCACAGTTTGCGGGGAGTGGCTGGTGTGTGTGTGAGTGTAGATCACACGGGGGGGGAGGGGGGGGGGTAAATGTAGTCTGACTCGGGCTCTCCTGCTTGATGGAGTGGGACACCTCCTCCTTCCTATCTTGTCCTCCTCTGCTCCCCTGTTCTCCCTCTCGATCGTTCCTTTTTTTTATGAACGTCAACCTTTCCTCTGCTGTTATCTCGCTGTTCAAAGCGCTGGGCATTGGGATTCTTGGCTTAAACATCCTTTTGTCAGTCAGTTGGACTCCATCACTACCGTACGGCTAAACGTGCTGTTTTGAGTTCTGAGTGTGGGCAGTGTGCAGCGGTTGTGCATGGGTTGGGGAAAAGGCAAGGTGGTCGTACATCTTCTTCAGGTTGGGCATCTTTCTGAACATCCCCGCGGCCTCCAGGGAGACGATCTCATTATCGTTGAGGCGCCTGAGGGAAACAGAGGGAGGAGATGAATGAAGGTTAGCGGCTCATCGTCAGGCAAACCAGCAGCGCCTAACGAGCCCGCCCGCTCAACGATGAAGAGCGCCCCGAGAGGACAGCACGTCCCAGGGTTAGTGTTGGTTAGCGCAGGGGGAAATGACAGTCAGATTTGATCCTAAAAGCCCTTCGCCGCAGGGGCTGACAGCGTGCGCGAGCGTGCGCGGCCCCCCCGCAGGTTGTCGGTTGCACACGGTAGCACGCTCCGCTCTGCTCTGCGATCTCTCATTAAGCCCTACACGGGCGCCCTGTCGACGGTCCCTTTCGTACACAGATGAACGAGGATACATGATTGGACCAGGATGAAAGATGAGCGCAGCTTCCTTGCTGTTAGTGAGAGGGGCCACGATGAGGAATGTCAGCGTGGGGGGGGGGGGGGGGGGGGGGAGCTACGACAAGTCTGCTCGGCAACAACCCTCCCTTGCTCTCTCCCTAAACAGCCGAGGCAAGCCGGGGGGGAAATCTGCTTTTCCTCCACCCTGCTCTGCTAAACCGTGTCTGCTGGAGAGAGAGAAGGGGGGGGGGGGGGGGGCGTATACAGGGAAGAGAGGAGGAGAGGCGGAGGAGGTGGAGGAGATGGGAAGAGGGGGAGGAGAGCGAAAGCGAGGGTGTGTGCCCAGCAGCAGCAGCTTTGAGATTGAGGTTGAGACTCTCAACTCTCTGGCCGTCCAGGAGTGACAATATTTGGTTAGCTCAACGTCAAGCAAGCTAGGAGAGGCAGCCACTAAGGGAGACAGGCGGGTGGGTGTGTGTGTGTGTGTGTGAAACTGACTGAGTGCGCGCTTGAGGATACGGATAGTGTCACGGTTAGTGAGCTGGGACAATGATAGGAGCGTAGGGACGCCGGCACCAGCAAGGCTGGGAGGGGTGAGATCCCAGGGGGAGAGCAGAGGACACCCTGACATCGCCTCATGATGATGATGATGCAGGTTAGCTGTGGCCGGGGAAGGTAGCGATGTCTTACAGGTCGGTGGTGTGTTCCGGAAGGTTGGAGGGAACCCGGGTCAATTTGAGGTTGGCGCAGTCGACCACGGTGCCCTCGCAGCGGCAGCGCTCAGGACACACCAGGTCCTGGAAGCAGTCGCTGCTCAGACGACTGCGGTAATCCTCCGTACCTGCGGGGGCAGCAGAGAGACACACAGCAAGAGAGACCGACAGAAGCAATTATTTGAGCTGGTATTTGATCCGTTCAGTTTAAGTTTATTGTCCCCCAAAGGAGGAAACTTGACTTGCAGCAGGTAAAAAAACATACAGATAGCACAACAGTTAAAATGCACATTTGATTCGATTAGTTATATCGATAAAATAGTATAATTAGTTGTACAATAGTCATCCCGTACAGTAGATATTCCGTATCTATCGCTTGAATTTTTCACATCCTGTGAATACCGACATCATATCTTGCACAAAAGTCCACAAAAACTTGCTGACAAAAAACAACGATTTTTTAAAGGTAATCTTTGTCATTTTCTGCTTCTTTTATTTTGATTTTGACCGTTTTAAAGCGATAAAGAGATGAGGAAAGGCCCATGCTCTACTGGGGTGAGTCACTGGGGTGGCTTGACAGTTTGATCAGTTTGTGAAGGATGACAGCTTCAACACGCTCTGACAGCGATTTCTTTTTTGGGTCAACCTCAATGCCGTTGATGAATCTTTGACTTTGTTCTCCGCTTGGGAAACCGCAGAAGAGGAACAAGACAGCAGACAAGGCTGGAGGAAGTCCTCCACACACACGCAGGAAGCAGTGCGGGCAGCTGCTTTCGACCTGGGTCCTCTCTCTCTTCCCCTTCTCCTCCTCCTTCCTCCGCGGCAGAAAACTAAAAGGAAGGACCCGGAAAGCAGTGTAGGTGGGGCACCCGAGGGGTCAGTTGGAGAGTGTCGTTGCCATGCTACGCTGCGTGCGGGCAAAACGAGGGGCAGGTGGGCGTGTCCAACGGTCCCTCGGCGCTTGACAGAACCATGTGAGGCAAGTTGCAGGCGGCAGCCACATGGTTAGATCAAGCACAAGAGACAGCTGTACCAAAAGAGGGGGGGGGGGGAGGGGCCAGAGGAGAAAGAGGAGGGGCTTGGGGGAGGGGCTTGGGGGAGGTGGGGAAGGCAAAGGGAGGAAGGCACGGACCAGCTGAGGAAGGCAAAGGGGGGCCGTGGGCGGGGCCCACAGAGAAGAGGCGGGGCCCCTAAAATGTAGGCGGTTGGGAGGAGAGGCGGGGCAGCCAGAACAGAGCAGCCGGTGAGATCAGGAAAACACTCCAACCATTCCTCAGAAGCAGAGGTGAGTGTGTGTGTGTGTGTGTGCGTGGAGAGTGCGCGGTGTATTCACGAGCGAAACGCACAAACAGGAAGTCTGTACGACCCCCACCACACCACCCTGAGGGGGGTTAAGGGTCAGGCTGGCGTCTCATGGTGCCCTGCCCAACCCATCTGGAGACATTAGCAGAACTGACAGCAGGCTAGCTCGCTAGCTCTCTTCACTGGGACAGGGGAGGCCTTTGGAGGGCTAGCGTCCGGGCTAAACGCCGCTACGCTAACAGGCGCAGAGGCCTGCTGGGTTTACCTGTGCAGCGGAACTTCTTGGCCTTGACCTGGCTAATGCGCTTGTTGGCCAGGCGGCGGGGGTGGCTGCAGCGGGCGCCGCTGGTCTCGATAGGGTTGTCAAACAGGTAGTCGGCCAGCCACTTAAGATGGCAGTCACACATGAACGGATTCTGGGCAAGTGTCTGGAAGAGGAGGTTCAGGAGAGAAAGACAAGGGGGAGTGTATGTGTGTGTGTGGGGGGGGGGGGGGGTTAATGCATTAGTCGAGGCCATTCTAATATACTCGTTATGCTTTATTTGCGCTTGAGGTCAAATGACATTTTCTAATCATTAGGTTTACAATTATTCTCGGTAAAGATAGCATCAACCAAACTATAATGGCTTCGATGAGGACAAAATGATGAATGGTGTGTGTGTGTGTGTGTGTGGAGCTACTCACAGAGTCTTGACCGAGCGAAGCGGTG
>CM059330.1:10684597-10692334 GCA_030340685.1 Protosalanx chinensis
TCTGTGTGTCAGGGGAAGGCAACTCTGGTCCTCGAGAGCCATCGCCCTGAAGGTTTAGATGCTTCCCTGCTCTAGCACACCTGATTCTAATGAAGGGGTCATTATGAGGCTTCCACAGAGCTTGATAATGACCCCTTCATTAGAATCAAGTGAGCTAGAGCAGGGAAGCATCTAAAACCTTCAGGACGATGGCTCTCGAGGACCAGGGCCTTCCTCTGCTAGATGTCATCAGCTAAGTCAGCAGTATTTTCAACTCCAACATTCTTCAGCCAGCCAACTTCAACTTGCATAGAAACCTTGAAAAGTCTCAAAAGACGTGACATAATAACGAAGGAGAAGTTCCAGGCTAAACAGACATTCTGAGGAACCCCGTTCTGAGGAGAATACCCGGTCGAGGGTGAGCACAGTGTGTCTAGGCGGGGAGAGGAGAGGACTCACATCTCTACGATGCCCTCGGGCAGGTTGGCGGGGATCTCGGTCAGGCCTTTGCGACGACAGTCCACGATGTTGTTGTTGCACGTGCAGGTGGGGGGGCAGACGGAGGCCTGGGGGACGCAGGAACGGGGCTCCGACAGGGCGGGGCCTGAGAAGGGTGGGGGGGGTGGAGATGGAGAGGGAGATGCGGACAGAGAGAGATAGAGGTAGTGTTAAAGTACAAAAACGAGATATAGATAAGACCCGGAGAAGAAACCGATTATAAAGAGAAGGCAGAGTGGTAGTTAGAGGAAAGACGAGAGGAAGCGAGTTCATGCACACGATATAAACGTAATGAAAAGATTAAACCGCCATGATGCACTGTCGAGTCAGCTTAATAAAGACCTTCGTAAAGGCAACATCATTCACGCGAGGGGTCGTTCGGTGCGAGTCGCTGACATTTCAAGAACTGCGTGTTTATCAGCGCTAGTAATAAAGCGGGGTTAATCACCAATACAGGGTATATTCTTTCTGTATCTTAGCGTTTTTTATTAGCTGCTTAGTTAATTAAGACTGGAGCTCTAATGCAGAAAACGATATATCGGAGCACCCAGCAAAGATCCATCAGCTGATTAATGTGTGTGAGGGAGAAGGAGGGTGTGTGTGTGTGCGTGTGTGTGCAGGTGGCTAATCAACGGACCGAAGCGGCTTTTACCAATTACACCCTGCAGTCAATATTATGAAGTTATGGCTCTGGTTCCCAGTGTTTGCTCTCCGTCACAATTAAAACAACAGAGCCGAGGGAGATAACGAGGCTGGCTTTTAATGACTGACTGTCCAGGTCATCCTCCAGCACGGAGGATTCAGAGGAGCGTCTGGACCAGCAGGGGTTAAGGGGCGGAGACGCCGAAGCGCATCTCGCACATCGTTAATCAGGGAGTCACGTGGCTCAGCGGGTTAAGGCGTTGGGCTCGTGATCGGAAGGTTGCGAGTTCGATTCCCGGCTGTGGCGGTATTATGTTGTGTCCTTGGGCAAGGCGCTTCACTCTACTTGCCTCAGGGGGAATGGCCCTGTACTTGCTGTAAGTCGCTCTAGATAAGAGCGTACTGCTAAATGCTATTGTTATCACAATCTCTATTCACCACTCTGTGAGAAAATCCTCATAGTTTTTTTTGAAGAGAGCAATTACTTGACTATTTTAATACTAAGAGAGAACATTTTAGCAGATGAGTATTTTCAAACAGATCATATCAAACCATTTCAGCCCTGGAAAACAGGTCCTTGTGAGTGTGTGTGTGTCCCTGTGAATGGGTGTGTGTCCCTGTGAGTGTGTGTGTGTGTGGTTCTTGTCCAGGTGTGGTCTACCTGTGCAGGTGAAGTCCTTCTTCTGGGCGTCAGGAACGTTGATTCCCCTCATGTTGGCGGGAGCCATGCACTGGGGTGAAGGGCGCCAAGCCCCGCCTCTGTCGTAACCAATCGGAGAGCCATGCCAGGTGGCAGTCGCAGTGCAGGTTGTTAGAGTGCAGACGACTGTGGAAAGGAGGTGGAGATAGAGGGAGAGAGAGAGAGACAGAGGGAGAGAGGGGAGAGAGAGAGAGAGAGATAGAGAGAGATAAGATCAACGATCAACACAGCTATAGCCTATATATATTTTTTTTTTCTTGACTGTTGTTACTGGAAAGAAATAACTTCAGGCTCCAGAAGACAAAGCAAAGGCTGAATATAAACGCCTGTGTGTCTGTGCAGACACCGAGGGTGGGGTCAGCATCCGCTCTGTAAACCAGGCCTGCTGGAGCCTGCCAGAGAGGCAGAGGGCCCCTCGGTGTGATGATGACCATGGGCCCTCAGGAGAGCTGACATGGTCATGGAAGACTTGGCTAAAGTGTGACGTCACCCGCCCACGGATGAGCAACAACAGAAACCACCTCATTCAGAGAAACTCATCTCCTCAAGGTCTTCACCGGCGTGCCTCTCCCCTCGAGGAGGACACGCAAGACAGAGTGACAAAGACAGAGAGAGAGAGAAAGAGATGAACAAGTAAAAGAGAGATTAGCCGAGGCGGAGAAGACTCATGTCAGCGAATCAAAAAAGGCATGGTAGCCTTTATACGAAAAGCCCCCTGAATAAAATATGGTGTAAATCCTGTTAGGGGACAGAGATTGCTCATCAAGTATCCCAGCAGGGGCCATGGTTTTAATAGAGCTCTTCTCATCATAAATCCACTCTCTGACACACCCCCCCCCCCTCCCTTCCACCCCTCTTATTCCGGATTAATTACAGACAAGAGGGATTACAGGGATGGAAAGGTAAAACACACACTGTGATGGGAGCGTAGGGCTCACACTGCGCCCCGAAGTGTGTGAGTGAGCGCGCGTGCGTGGATGCGTGCGCGATACGCGCTGGATATAGATGTTCTAGAAAAGACCGTATAGATTACACTCCTTACGCAGCGTGTGTGGTATTGAGACGCCTGGAGATTTGGCCTGTTGCGTCTTCTTGTAATAGGTTGTCTGAGTTGAGAGTCAAACCCTATTATGTTGGAACATACGTACTTCCGTCTAATCTTTATTATTATTCCTAAGAAATGAGAGTAACTGGTTTTTAGACGTTGTCATTGGCAACAGAACTCATAAATCTGGGCTGGAATGGACATGTAAGGCAGCTGTCCTGGAACAGCAGATGTCAACTTCTGTTTAAAATGTTCGATGGTGCACGATTGTCCAAATAAATACTTGCGCTAATGCAATTTTCTTTCTTGCGCACAAACACAAATTCTTCAAGGAATCCATCTGATCCAAGTTAGTAAACAGCCTCAGAACATTCAGGCAGAGAAATTCTAGCGATGTCAAATTAGGAACAAGATATCAGATAAGAAACGATTTTAGGATTTTTAATTAACATTTTTATCTCTGCCTGCTTTTTCTTTGAAAGAAATGATGGATGTTTGTCCTCCAAATGTACTTCAATTTCGTTTTACGGGGTAGAGAAATATAATCAGCCAATCCCCCCCCCCCAAAAAAAATGCTTGTGTATCATTCATCAACAGATGACGTCTTTGGATAACGTGAAGCTACTGAACCGGTTGAGCTTGGCTCTTCTCCTGGCAGCATGCTGTTAACCAGATGGCACGATCATTAACATATGTTCAAACTTGCCAATTGTCTCAGGTGTCATCCAAAGCTCTTGAGGGAAGCCTATATTTACACCTTTTAAAAGGGGTCTTTTTTTCCCGCCACAACCCAAAAAGGGGTTCGCTGGTCAACATTACCCAACGCACAGTCCAGGTTCTCCCTAAGCAGGACTCCTTCAGATGAATCAAAAGTCCGAACAGGACTAGGCCTTGAGCAACCAGCGTGTAGTGCAGCCATGTCAGGTTAATATAATAGCCAGTGAATTAAACGTAGAGAACTTGTATGATGACAGAAAGTCCAACTGTGATGAAACAGGGAGGAGTGGGTGTTGGGGGGGTGTTGGAGGGGGGGGGTGGGGGTGTTACGAGAGCTAGCAGAGGCCCTGAGCTAGCAGAGATAACTCAACGCTGGACCAGGACCAAACACGAGACCCCCTGGAATATTAGTTTTCAGAGCCTCTGTTGCCCCGGGGGGTCATACTCACAGCGTCCGCAACTTGGGCATGTGGTTGAAGCGGAGAGAGGGATGAGCGTGATGTTGTTGTTGTTGAGAGTACTGAAAAAAGAGAAGAGGGACAAAAGTTGATACGTTAGAACACAACGCACAGTGCACATCATCCGCGAAACCGAAATCCTTAAAGGCCTCAGGACTGACGACAGAATATCTGTCTAAAAACCATTTGCTCAAAGTTCTCCGCAGATATTGATGCTGCGGAGAAATATCCGTGTGTAAGATGTACTGTTCTCGTGTTCTGCGAATTTCTGGGAGTACTTCTATCTGCGTGTGTGTGTGTGTGGGTGTGTGTGTCCACAGCAGTGTATAATGAGCTTCAACACATGGCACAAGAATCTCATCAGTTGAAGTGACTAGAGCGTTCATTGAATATGACAGCCAGACTCGCTGCCTCGCTCCTCCCAGCCAGTACTGTTATTAGGGCTACTTTGTAGTCTTAATCTAGTGAACTAGGTATTGCAATCAGTTATAAAGGACGTTGGGGGCTGTGGCTGCTAATGGGTTTTATATAGGTCCTGTGTTAGGACTTCTGGTTTGGAAAGAATTGGAAAGAGCAAAGGCTAGGTACTGTATGAATGCTATAGTGTAAGACTGTTGTACTGTCTGCCGCTGTGCTGACACTGTTTAAAAACACAAGAACTGACTGGCTAATTCACTTAGAATAGGATAATAAACGCCAAAAAGAAGAGGATGGATAAGAATGCGTTTTTAAGAGCGGCTCTGTTTCTGCGGTACGTCTTGTAACTGACAGCGAAAATCCCCCTTTCAGGTGGCTGTAATGCTGGAGCATGGAGAGAAAGAGAGAGAGAAATAGAGGGAGGGAAAAATGTGATTTGAAATGATGTTTTAAAACTGTATCTTGGATGTGGTTAGACGAGAGTTCCCTTCGAAATTAAGGAGAGGAATAAAAAAAAATAAAGAAAATGGCAGATAATGATTGTTTTGACTCCTCTTGGACTCATACGCTCAGGGTGAAATAATATGACTTGACCGAGTTGACCAAACCGCAGTTTGACACAGCAATGAGGAGAGTACCTCAGAAAGAGTCAGTCAAGGCCAGGGTAGGTCTGTGGCGTTTAACACTGAAGACAGGCAGAAGGGAGAGAGAAACTAGAGGGAAGTAAGGGAAGGGGGAGGGGAGACCCTTCATTAAACCTTGAAGCCTAATACAGTGCTACACCGTCTAAATTAGAAAGTGGGTTCTGGCCAGGAAGAACTCTTACGTATCTAACCACCCCCGCCCCCTCGCTCTCTAATCCTTTGTCTTTAATTATTATCCCCCTCTCTCTCCCTCTGTCTATCTTTCTCTCCGTCTCGCTCTCTCTCTTTGCACTCTTGTCTGTCTCTCTCTCTCTTACTCTCTCCCCCCTGTCTTGCTCTCTCTCTGTCCCTCTGTCTGTCTCTCTCTCCCTCTGTCTCGTTTATCTCTCCCTCTGTCTATCTTTCTCCCTCTGTCTATCTTTCTCCCTCTGTCTATCTTTCTCCTCTGTCTATCTTTCTCCCTCTGTCTATCTTTCTCCCCTCTGTCCATCTTTCTCTCCCTCTGTCTGTCTCTCTCCCTCTGTCTATCTCTCTCTCTCTCTCTCTCTCTCCCTCTGTCTATCTTTCTCTGTCTCTGTCTCTGTCTCTCTCTCTCTCTCTCTCTCTCTCTGTGATTTGCCTGGGAGTTACAGGGTGATTGGGTCGGAAGGTGCAGGCGGCAGAGTAAAGAACAAAAGACCGTGTGACTCCAATGTCATCTTCGGGAAATGTCATCCTCAGGAAAGGACTGAAGGATGGACGTGCTGGGCTTCAGCGACGCAGAAGGAACCTGAGACACGAAACGGCGTTAGCGCCTCGCTAGCTTAGCCAACGCTATCCATATTTAAACACAAGGGAGGGAACCGTTAGCTGGTTTATACTAAAAATACTCTGGCATGTAGTTAGAAGCTTGTTATCTTAAGCCTGCTATATCCATATTTCACCAACGGCTTAAGTGTGGTCCTTTAAGGCCACACAGAGACTTCCTGTCCTTTTCCTTTCTCTGGTCAGTTATGTGTTAGCAGTGGTGCAGATGCCTGGGCTTCTTTAAAGTGACTGGTGCTCTGGAGGGTTCCCTTCATACAGTGAAATATGGCCCTGGGTCGTCTGCTGGAGGTGTTTACCAGTGTGTGTGTGTGTGTTTCTATCAACCTGGGTGTGTTTCTAATAACCTGAGGGGGTGTGTGTGGGCCTCCGCAAGGCAGTGATGGAGGGAGATCTTTATATGGCGAAGAACAGCTAGCGCGTACACACGCGCACAATCCCAGAAGCCCCTTTCATGTGAACGTCGTGCTTTTTCCTCTGGTCTTCTCTCAGGAAATGCTTCCCTCTCTACAGAAGCACTTTAGCACTAAAAACACTCGACTGGGTAATATCTACAAGTGTTACAGCAGAAATACACACCTAAACATCTCCATTACTTTTCTCCACGCTTACGCGGAGCCCCGATCGATACAGCGATATCGAATTACAACGCACGGTAACTCAAAACAACAACGTTTTTATTAGCAGCGTGTTTATTGAACAGTGGCTTCGTGCTTTTATTAAGCCGGCCAGTTGATTCGGGTGCGGGCACGTTCTCCTCGCTCCTAATTGCTCACGTTGTTTATCACAACATTTGAAACGGAGGTTGTCATGGGGTTGTTATAGTGGAGGGCTTTCTCTGCCAGACAGACGCAGCTTTCCCACAGTGGTTGAAGGGCCGGGCCCTGGGCCCTGGAGGGATCCCGGAGGGGCTCTGGAGGGGCTCTAGAGGGGCTCTGAGGGGCTTTTCGCCTCCTCATTAGGGCATCGTGGAGGAGCACCCCGGACACTTCACTGGGCGGGGAGGAGGGGGGGTGGGGGGGGGGGTGGTAGGGGGAGAGTGCACAGAGGAAATTGGAAACTACAGCCTAGAGTTAGGTTGTTTGTGTGTGTGTGTGTGTGTGTGTGTTGTACGTACCCAATGTGTAGAGGGCAGGATCTGACATGTGCTACTTGTGCAACCGTCTTTGAGTTGATGAGGGGTTAAAGCCTCTCTTCACTCCCTACCTACCCCTGCATCTCACTAAGCTGCCCTGGTGCCTTAGTCAGTAGACAGGAAGGCGACTTTTAAGTGTTTCGCACCCTCTATTCCCCCCCCCCCCCCCCTCCACCCTCCCCGTTTGCTCATTGGCGCAGATGCCCTGCGACTTTCTCAGCATCTTTAACAGAGCGCGGCCATTCTGATCTGGGAACAGATCGTGTGCACGGCCATGTGGAGAGATGAGAGGGAGTTAAAGCGGGAACCGAGACGTCGTCAAAACACCACATCAGTTAAGCCGGCTGCTCATTTCATCATTATTTGAAAGATTTGAACCCCGAGAGACTGAGGGCCGGAGTCGGAAACATTCGCTTTTTTGGTGGGGTGGGGGGGGTGTGGCGGGGTCTGATGTTATTGCTATAACTCAAGAGCACTAAGGCTTGGACTGTGAGCGGTTGGCATTTAGACAGCAGGCCCCTGCCGTGGCATCTTGTTGAGATGAGAAAGAGACGCTTTAAGGCCTTGGGAAATGAAATCAGTGACCTATTCCTCCAGCAGGCGGACAGCATGGAGGAGGGGAGGGAGGGAGGAGACGAGGGGGAAGCTGGAGGGAGTTAGGGGGAGTTAGTCGAACACTCGCAGCCAGGTATGGGAGA
>CM059330.1:10692834-10950334 GCA_030340685.1 Protosalanx chinensis
CTGTTTCCCATCAGCCCCCGCTGTCCCAGCGGACCATCTTATCTTGACCTCTGACACTCCAGAGGTGTGTGTGTCTGTGTGAGTGTGTCTGTCTGTCTGTGTGTGTGTGTGTGCGTGCGTGAGTGAGTGAGTGCGTCTGTCTGTGTGAGTGTGTGTCTGTGTGTGTGTGTGGCGTTTGAGTCTCCAGACAAGCCTCTTTATCTGTACCTGCAGAACCACCACACGGATCCCTCGGTATCTCTGTTCAGAACCAAGCACGGATTAAGGGGCCCTGGGCAGGAAGTCATGGAAATAGCCCCGGTAATTTCTCCATCCTACTGAAAGTCTTCTTCCTAAGCGGCGACGTCTCTCGCCTTTGTACCTCGTCTACCTTCATGCCTGTCCATTACCATCATAATCACAGTGACATTTCCTCCTCAGCAACAGTTAGTCGGAGGGATTCCAGGTGGAGAAGCTCAACGAGATTTATTCAACATTTACATGCAGGCTCAGCGTGCCGGAGAAGGAGGAGCAGTTTCGGTCAGAGCTTTCACAGTCTGCTAACGATCGACGGCCCCAAAAAACGATGTCTGCATAGCGCTCGAGATAATATCATCTCCGAAACGAAATAAATACGGCAACTGTTTGAAATACGTTCGGTTAGCTTCGTACGCGAACGTAGCCGTGTTCGCGCGTTAAACAAAAAAATCTTGTAGCAGTGGGGGAGGGGAGGGGGGAGGGTGCATTCTGGGTTTGGCCCTGCTGAAGGAGAGGGGAGCGAGGTGAAAATGTAGCCCGCCCCTCCGTGTCCCCCTCTTCTGTGGGGCTGGCTCGTCAGACTGGACCCCCCCCCCCTTCCCGTTGGACCAGAACACAGCAAGATGGCTCATCTCCGGCAGCAGACTGGAGGAGGAGATGGTGACATGGAAGGGTGGGAGGGGGGTGGGAGGGGGGGGGTCAGCGCGGTGACAATGTATATCCTAACATAATTAATACTCCGTTTCCATATGTTGCTTTTCCATGGGGCGGTGCCAGTGTGGGGTGGGGGGGCGGGGCTGGAGGGGTTTATTCAGGATGCGTCTGTGTGTGTGTGGAGCAAGGGTTGGGGTGGGGGGGGTGGGGGGTGGGGGGGGTCAGCCAGGGGCACCAGGGACATCTGCGAGCCATTAGGCTGCCAAGAAACCTCCCCCGGCAGTCAAGGCTGATTAAGATGCGGCAGGTAATTAGGTTGCCGGAAGGCAATTAAGGTTGGATGTGCCGGGGTGCTGCTTTCCTTCATCCTGGCCGGCCTGGACCAGGAGACACCCGCTTGGTACCGACACATCGCCTCACTGCTGGCCGGGCTCTGCCCAGGATCACGACAAACTGATGATGATGCTGATGATAATAACTCCCAAAATGAAACGATAACAATAGTGACTCCGCGGAGGAGCATGGGGGGGGGGGGGGGGGGGGGATCACATGCGATGTGGGACCGTGCCAGAATCGGTGATGATAGCAGCTTTGAAGTGGGCAGTCTATAACGGGTGCGAACTCCAACTCCCAGAAGTCTCTGCTGCGCATTTCGGCGCGGCCTGGACCAATAGCCGAACGGTAAACGAAAGAGAAGGGGGGAGGAGAAGAAGAAAAACCCGACAAAGAGAACACAGCAGGGAGAACAGAAGCGAGAAGGAGAAGAAATGACTCTGACCTGAGTTTAATGGCTTCCAGCCGTGAATTATCAGGCCTCTATTAGCCCCTGGCCAAGTGTGAAGGGGCTAAGGCAACCAATGACAAACACGCACGCACACACACGCACAGTACAGTGAAACAATCCAGTGGAGTGCAGAGGTAACCAGATGTGCTTGGGCAACACTGAGAGGGCGACTGGCAGCTGGGGGGGCTGAACTTTCGGAGGGCAGGATGTGCCGGTGTCAGCCAGCGCCGGCTGGGATTCCCGGCACAAGGAGCCAGAGCTTGTGTGGGCGCAAACATGTGTGTGTCTCGCTGGAAACCACCAGCGGTGTAGAGCAGGAATAAAGCTCACAGGGAGGGATCAACTGATCTGAATTGAATAGAGAGAGAGCGAGAGAGATAGAGAGAGAGAGAGAGACAGAGAGAGAGAGAGCGAGAGAGAGAGAGAGCGAGAGAGAGACAGAGAGAGAGAGAGAGACATAGAGAGAGAGAGAGACAGAGAGAGAGAGACAGAGAGAGAGAGAGAGAGACAGAGAGAGAGAGAGAAAGAGAAGAGAGAGAGAGAGACAGAGAGAGAGGGAGAGAGAGAGACAGAGAGAGAGGGAGAGAGAGAGAGAGTAGAAAAAGAAAGCCTAGTTTTGACTAGCAGCCATGGCCTCATCAGTGTGAACCGAGGGACCTGTTCTGGTAACGCGGCGTGGCGGCAGGACAGGAAGCACAGCGAGCTCGGGACACGGCTGGCTGTCGAGGGACAGGAAGTACGGTGAGGAGGCAGCCACCGCCGTGCAAGCGCGGCTCGGGCCGACCCGCAAGAAGCCAGCAGCCAATCGCAAGAGTGTGTACCTTGGCCTGCCGCCCACTTCCTCCTCACGCCTCAGTCAGAAGCCCTACCCCTGCTTCGTCTTAGGGGTAACCTTAATCTGGGTGCATTTAAACGGCCATGCGTGTGTGCGTCCGTTATGAATGGACACGATTGTGTGTGTGTGGTGTGCGATTCAGCGAGGTGATTACTCTCCCAGCCGAGAACTCTCCGGGGGTACCTGGATAAAGAACCTGGCAACCCTCCCTGCCTGGCCACGCCCTCCGGCCACCACCGCACACCCTGGGGGGCTCGGAGGACAACGAAGGGATAACACGCGGTCCAATCAGAGACGAGTGCTCGGTAAGGAGGCAGGGAGAGAGGGGAGCACGCCAGTCAAGGATCATTAGAGGAATACATTTCTGCTTTAGGAGGCCTGGTTCTGTCAAGCACACGCAGAGAGAGGCTAAAACTCGCTAATCTGTCTGAGGCGCGCGGACAAAGGCACTCGGAGACTTGAACAACTTCTGACAAGGCTGGGCTGAGTTATGGATGCTTCCAGAAGCCTGCGTCTCACCCAGACAGACTCACACAGCGAACACACACGCACAGCCAACACACCACACACACACAGCGGACAGGGAGGTCGGCTCAAAACTGTCTCGCTCCCTCCTGGACTGTTGAAAGGAGACATTCTCTGGTGTTTTCATTTAGGCAGATACTTTTAACAGAGAACCATAATGGAGCGTGTTTATTATGTACCCGAACTGATGTGTGGTGAATTTAACGTGAGGCCGTTGTGCTGAAGGAACACTAAACGTCCAATTTTGGAGCCGGCTTGATTAAAATGCTGAGGGCATCTCCACACAGACTGGAAACCATCGCAATAAGACCACTTCACACTTTCACACAATCCCAGTTTGTGACGACTTTCTAAATACAGAAAGAGACCCTACTTCCACCCACACGCACACAGATACACACAGGCAAAAGCACGCACATATACTACACAAACACGTCATTAGGCCTACTTTTCAAAAGCTTTGATATGAATTATAAAGCGCAAACTGTGTGAAAGTAATCACTTTTAAAGGTTACCAAAGGCGTCTGCCAGGAAAACCAAACACTGTAAAACATGTCAAGAAAATGCTGGTAATTTCCTCCTTTCATTTAATCCCTATCGCACGCCTTCTCCCTCTCTCTCTCCCCCTGTCTCTCACTCTCTCTCTTCCTCTCTCTCCCTCTCTCTGTACCTCTCTCTCACTCTATCTCCTTCTCCCTCCATCTCTTCCCATGTTTTCATGCCCAGTGACAGTTTTATCGCAGGATTTCTCACATCAAAGGACTTGTATTGCTCACCACATTCTGATACGGCATAGCAGAGGCTTAATGACCCGTAAATTATGCTAACTTTAGTAGCAAACAAATGGCCTGGCTCATTTGTTGAGCTAATTGTCCAAAATGGAAATTTCCACAGCCCTTTTTCTATTCGCTTTGCTTTCAAATGCTTTATTTATCTTTGGGTTCAAAGTGGAAAAGAACGAGGAAAAGAGCGTTTGTTTAGAAGGCAGAAAAAAATGTGTTTGATAAATCAAGCATTTCTTTATTTCCTCTGATGTCGCATTAAATGCTGATATCGATCAGGGATGTTCTGGTTGGAGGCCCATGACTACAACAGCTTCCAACATCTGGGAAACTAACTTTGGTCTGAAACACTCCGGCTCTTTCCTCTTTATAGGAATTTAATTGTGAATGAGCGTGTTTTGCTACGGGTTCCATTTTTTGGTGTACGTGGGAATGCCTTACATTCGTGTGTGTGTGTGCAGGTTTGTGTGTATTTGCTGAGTGTGTGTGTGTGTGTGTGTGCGTCCTATCCTTAAGCAGGGGCCCATGCGGTTTGAGTTAGTTAGTTGATGATAAACACAGTAAATCTGGGGAAGGTGGCATCAATAAGTCAATCTGCTATTCACTGCATAAGCAGCCACAATCATTAAGAGGCTCCCAAAACACAATCCCCATGCGCACAACTGCATCCACATAAACAAACACACGCTAATCCAGATGTAGCATTCAGCTAAAATATGCGTCTGATTATAGATTCCAAAAGGGTGGTCTCTGTCCAATCCGCATCCATATCATTACCTCAGAGTTTTGATTGGCTAGCTAGGCCTGCTTGAACTGAGGCTTTCTGTGGCACTAAAGAATACGCAGTGATAAGATCATCCACGCAAACCAATCAGATGAACCAGATGTTGTTCTCTCACTGTTACCGATAGACGTTCTTCCACACTGCGCGAAAAAAGCCAAAACGGACAAGAACATCGTCCGCAACCCTCTCCCAAGCTGCTAGCGTCCATTACGGTGTGTTTGACAGCCTGAGAGAAGCTCCACTGTCCCAAACCTCCCCACCAGGGTGACCAGGGTCCAGAAAACACACCTTCCTGCTCAGGACTCCAGGGTCTAGCTGGCCGAACCCTTCTAACAACTCCACCCTCTACACCAGTGGTTCTCAACCCTGGTCCTCAGGGCCCACAGTCCTGCATGTTTTTTTCGATGTTTCCCTGCTCCAGCACACCTGATTCAAATGAACGAGTCACTATGAAGCTCAGCAGAAGCCTGATAATGACAATTAATTTGAATCAGGTGTGTTGGAAGGGGGAAACATCGAAAACATGCAGGACAGTGGGCCCTGAGGACCAGGATTGAGAACCACTGCTCTACAGGCAGCCTAGCTACCATACCAACATCTCTCCTGGAGAAGATAGCAAGTTATGCTTTCCCCTTTTCTAGCGTAGACTCCGATTGGACAGCGCCTAGTATCGATCGGAAGATGTTGACCCCTTGCTTCGTGTACCAGCTGACCACAGCCTTAAGTATTCCGCAGCCGGGACGCGCGTCCTTTCAGCACATACATGCTCCCCCCCCCCCCCCCCCCCCCACAGCTGGTTTACAGCAGATCTCAAGTCTGTCCGCTACAACCTGTCAGAGGTAAGCGACCACCCCCAGCATGGTCCGCGGCATGCGATCCGTCTCGGAGAGTTCAAGGCGTCGATAAGGAATGCTTCAGAGACGGAGTGATGGGCGGCTAGCGAGGCGGAGGAAGGGCTCGCAGCCACGCTGTGTTTGATGTGTGTTCCCTGGCTGAGCGCCATAAATCACACCTTTCACAAGGCATCATGGGAGATGTGTGCGCCTGAGTGTGCGCGTGCTTCACACACAACCATTTCGCTTGGCCTACGGGAGAGGTGCTTGTGTGTGTGTGTGAGCGTGCGTGTGTGTTGCGTGAACGTCGGTGTGAGTGTCTGTGTGCTGCGTGTGTGTGTGAGAGAGAGTGTGTGTGGTGCATGGACGTGAGAGTGAGTGCGTGTGTGTTGCGTGAACGCCGGTGTGAGTGTTTGTGTGATGCGTGTGTGTGTGTGAGAGAGAGTGTGTGTGGTGCATGAAGTCAGTGTGTGTGTGTGAACGTCAGTGTGTGTGTGTGGTGTGTGTGTGTGTGTGTGTGCGGTGCATGCATCTCCACTACCTCTAGCTCTGAGCCAACACCTGTTCCTAATCATCATCAATAGAGGACGGTGAGGAGTGCTGATGGATAAATAATTTAGTAAGAGAGACACCACCCTCTAGCCTTACAGCCACACACGCAGACCTGCACACACACACACGCACACCTTCATCCCATTCCCGTTTCCATGGCGTCACTAATGTGTGGGACAGCATGGTGATGGATGTGTGGATGGGGATTTGTTAAGAGGGAAGCCAAGAGGAGAGGCTTCCAGCTGCAGGGCCTTCCACAGCCGCGCCCCCAGCCTGTCCACAGCCACGCCCCCCAGCCTGTCCACAGCCACGCCCCCAGCCTGTCCACAGCCACGCCCCCCAGCCTGTCCACAGCCACGCCCCCCAGCCTGTCCACAGCCACGCCCCCCAGCCTGTCCACAGCCACTCCCCCCAGCCTGTCCACAGCCACGCCCCCAGCCTGTCCACAGCCACGCCCCCCAGCCTGTCCACACTAACCTATAACAGAAATTCTTTATATCAAACGATAACGAAACCTGAAAGGAGACGATCCCAAATCTGAAAAGGAGGAGCGGGGAGTCATATCAAAACAAGATGCTTTGGGAATGTGATCCAGTAAAGAAAAAGAAGACAATAAAAAGCACTCAGGTCCATAACCTGCAGTTCCCTCCCAAAGAGGGAACATGATGTTGCCTAAACATGATGAGATGCCTGCCAAGCGAAGGACGAGGGGACGACGGAGGGGCGAAGGAGCGTGGCGAAACGGACACGACGCAGAAGGGGTGGGTCACCTGGGCGACGCCCACCTCCTCTTAATTCCTGACTGCTGGCTTCAGTCTCCCGGTATAAAACCTCCCGGGACGAAAAACATCGGAGTTTCAAACGCTACAATGAGAAGACGTCACTTCTCTCTCCCTCCCCGTGGGCTCTCCCTCTCTCTCTCTCTCCCTCTCTCTCTCCCTCTCTCTCTCTCTCCCTCTCTCTCTCTCTCCCTCTCTCTCTCCCTCTCTCTTTCCCTCTATCTCTCTCCCTCTCTCTCTCTCTCTCTCTCCCTCTCACGTCTCTTTCTCTCATGTCTCTCTCATCATTAATCCACCCTTTCCACTTCCTTTACCTATCCCACTCTCTCCACACCCCGCCGATCTCTCTCTCTCTTTATATTGGTATCCATCCCAATCACTCTCTCGCTCTTCGTCTCTGTCGGGACCCCTCTCTTCTTCTTTTCTCTCTCAATCTTTCTTTAAATCTCTCCCTATGTCTCTGGGAGAGCTGGCCTGTATTAGTTCTGGCTGTTTTGAAGCGATCAGTGTGCATTATCAGGACCAGACCGGCACATGAAGCGTGTTACCAGAACCAGGAAGGAGGAGAGGAGACTGTGTCCTGCCGGAGTCCATACCCCCCCCCCCCACACACACACACACACACACCTCCACCCACCCCCCCGTCCTCCACCGAGGAGGACTCGACTAGGCTGGATTGCTTTTTAACGAGCGACAGGGTAAAGCGAGAGGTTTGGGGTTGCGTCGGCACGAAATGAGGCTGCTAATAAGGGGGGGGGGGGGGACGACCGATACGGGAGGGAGTCAGGCGAGCCGAACGGACCACGACGAGCGCTGGAGTCATCCTATATGTCCGGCTCGGGGGTGGGGGGGGGGGGCGCCTCGGAGCGCGGCGCCCCCGTTCCTGCGCCACATCTGGATCCCAGCTGTTCAAACCGGGAGCGCGATGCACCAGGCCCCCAGCCCCGCAGCGCACCTCCCCAGACGGATGCCTGCGCCCCGCAGCACACGTTCGCACTACCTGGGCAGGGCCGGGCTGGGGTGGGCGGAGGCGGAATGCGCGGCAGACTGCTGCTGCGGCGTGATCAGAAGTGACAAGGGGGCCTGTAAAGCTCCGAGCCGTCTCAATTAGGCCCGAGGAGTGTGGATCAGAGCTCTCCAGTTCCCCGCCCCCCCCTACAAAGGGGAGGTGTGTGTGTGTGTGGGGGGGGGGGGGGGGTGTGTGCACGGTAGCCAGGCACACAGGTCACAAGGTGAGGTGCAAGAACAGTAAAGGTGGGGGGGAAGAGGAGAGAGGGAACAAGGAGCGCGGGAGTCCGAGGGACGAGCGAGAAGGAGCGGGAAAGAGAGGGGGGGGTGGAGAGAAAGAGAGAGGGGGAAGGAGGGGGAAAAAACAGCTGGGGAAATCTCAATCTGAGCTTTCGTCAGCGGCTCGATCGGCCCACCGATGTGACGGAGCAGGAAGATCTGAGAGCAGGTGTCTGAATCGACGCGCCAAAACTACGAGTGCAAAGAGAGAGACCCAGAGAGATTCTGACAGTCTAATAGGGTTGGCCAAGGCCAAGGTTTGCCTTCCTGCTGCCCTCTGGCCCTCCCCCAGGAGCCAGGGGGCAAGGCGGGGTGTTTTCCTTGGCCTGCGCCCAAACACATGTTAGTCACTATGTGTGTGATGCTGTGGCGAGGTTTGCTCGCGAGGAATTCTTGCCTTAAACAGTCCCCCGAGCCGAGTGTATGTGAGAGGCGTAAATTCCCCAATCTGTTCCATGCCATGATGTAGTCCCCCAATAAACTGTGTTTCCTTCACCAGGGAACCGCGCCATCCTGTACTTTTATCTGTCCAACCGAAAGATAGCAGGTGATAATTAATCGTACTTAATCCTTATCGCTTTCATGGACAGGAGTTACACTTTTGTTGAAGGCGGAAGAATATTTATAATAGATGGACAAAAATGGGGTAACAAAAAATTATTCTTCTTCGGTGGAAAAAGAAGGTTCTACGAACAACAGGGATCTTCATGTGGAAGGCTGGTTTAATTACATCTTCATACTTTAGGGATGTATTTCGAGTAACAGAAGATCCAGCCAACATTTTCCATAGAATAGTCTGGCAAATTTGCTGGAAACTTCAAGTTTCCATAGAGTATTATATATTTTTGGGTCTGTTTGACAGTTGGTCAGTAGTGTAGAAAATACGTTTTAAGAACTGTTGTCAAAGTTGTCAGAGCCCCAAAGCTGAAGGGCCTTTTTTGAGGTCACTGAAGAAGTCAAAATATGGATTCTGCTCAAATTAGATTACTAACAAGGAAACTCAGGAACTCAGGACTAAATCTCTGGATTTAAAACTCTGGAACTCCGTATTTAAAGCTCTGGAACTCTGGACTTAAAACTCTGGAACTCCGGACTGAAACACTGAAGTTTGATTTGTAAAGTGGCTCGACACCAGGCCGTCTGCTGACTGATGTACCAAGCGGACTGCCCTGGGCTGTTTCAGGTTGTCGCTAATCAAAACAAGCGTCTTTGTCAAAATCTACAGCAGTCTGGCAAGGCGGCTCAATTAGGTCAACTGCCAGATTGTAAAGTCAAATATCACCGCTCTCGTCTTTGATGTTGGGTTTACTAGGACTCCGCTGTTAAACAGGTACCATGTGGAGCCCACGGAGAGCAGCAGCATGACTCATGACTCATATTTTCTTCGATATTTTACAAAGAAGAAAATAACCTTGTTGCTAAAGCCGTGTCGTAAACACAGGCCCCGTCTTCGAGCCAATCTCCGCGGCAAGGCCTCGTAAACTCAGCGCTAAGTGTCCTAGCTCGCCGCCCACCCTCCTGGTCAGCGGGGTCGTCTCAGCTTGGTGTGTGTTCAGGAGGGAGGCCGGGTCACCCGGTGTGTGTCTCCTCTCCCAGGGCAGTCTGGGAAGTGGAGGACCGTGAAGACTTTCCGACGGAGCAGCACCAACTTGCCCCCCCCCCCCCCCCACCGACACCCCTGCCCAGGACCAAACTCGAACCAGCTGCGAACGTTCCTAAGTCCACGCATCCAGACACACACTCCCACCTCTGGGATTCGGAGGCTGACAAATAGACTTGTCTGTGCAGAGCTGGGGTGGGCGGGAGGGGGCGGGGGGGCGGGGGGACGGGGACTTATGAGGGAACGTCCCCCGGAACCTTTTCACCTCGCGGGGTCAGGGGTCAACGGCCATCAAAGGCCGCTCCTCCGTCCTCGGTCCATCCGTCCGGGGCTCTGTCTGTCCGTCTGGCCTGCTTCCACCCAAGTGAGTCATCTCCCCCCTCTGGGTGGTCTCCCCTCTCGTCCCCCACCCCCCTGCCACCCGCCTCTACTCCCCAGTCTCCCTCACCTTTGTGGATTACTTTACTGTTGCCCCAGGTGTTCTACCCGAGTTATTCTAGTAAGAAATGCCAGATATTAGCACGGAGCTCCCATTATCCTGTAAATTATTGCCCAATAAAAGTACGTACACCATGCGACAGTTTAAAGTGAACATTTGTTTTTGGGTTGATCGTCGAAAGTATTTTTTTTTTGCCAACAGCGCCCATATGCTTCTCATTACTCGATATACATTCATGGGGTAATTCTACACAAAGAGAAATTGGGCTGGGTAAAAAAACAACACAAAAACCAATATCTATTTCATCAGCAACCTGGCATGTTTTGTGGCCGACCGAGCTGCGAGTGACTAATCGGAACATTCCAGCGACCCCGCGGCCACTCGCCAAGCCCGGCGGAGTGACTAAAGAAAAATGGAAGCATTCCTCTAAACCTCGGACCCCCTACAAATAACTCGGTTATCTCCATGTCCTCGTCCGGAGGGGGGGCTGGATGGATGTACGAGAGAGAAGTACATGGGGAGCGGACAGTCCGGGGGGGGGGGGGGGAAGGGGTTTTTAGGAAGCGAGCTGTCTTTCGCTGAGCTGCAACACCTTACTACTCGGGGACGGGCGGGGTGGGGGGTGGTGGTGGGGGGGGGGGGTCGGGGGTGCGGAGTGTGAACAAGCTACAGCTGCTTAGAGGTGAGGAGAACAGGGAACTGGCTGACAAGGTGTCTGGGACGGCCGCGGCGGAGGGGATGCAGGGAGACGGAGAGGGGAGGGAGGGAGGGAGGGAGGGCGGTCGACGCATCGAAAGAGTGACGGCGTCCGCCGAGATCCCGAGTCGACGTTTTCGACAGGAGGTTCGATTATGAGGTGTTTAGTGGGCAGGAACCGGCGGCAACGCAAGATGTCCTTGGCTGCCTTCGCCTCAGAACAGTAGACGCACGCGCGCGCGCACTCCCGCTGCAGCTTGAATGAAATGTTACACCCTAACCCGAGTCCACCCCAGTGAACGCAAGGAAATGTCCTTCATTTAAACTTCTACATTCACTCCATAGGAACACAGTACATTCCATCTCCAGCCTGTCTGCATTCTCGACTGAGCAGAAAACACACTGGGGTTATTGGGTGGGAAATACCAGAGGCACTCATTTCCAAAAGGCGCAGAAAAGAAAACAGATTTGTTTACGAAAAGGGAAATAAACACGGCATACTTTTACAACTATGTCCGATGGTTTCTGTATCAAAACAGATCACGGCTTTAGGCCCTTTATCCGGACCTTTCCGGCCTGTGTGTGGGCGTGCGTGTGGGATGCGTGCGGCGCAGCGCGTGTGCACGTGCACGCTCAGGCACGCAGGCGCCTGTGCACAGTGAACTCCAGATAAGATGTTCCTCAGATAGGCTTCTCGTTTAATTGAAGCGGCTGCTTATCGGCTCGATGAATCTAATTAAAGATAAAATGTAACAGCACAGTTTTACGCATCGATATCATTCTCTCCCTCTCTTGAAAAGAATACATTATCTGCGTTTCCCGCTGAATCTTTTATTTTATTTTGTATGTGATCACACATGGAATGGCGATCATTACAAAGAGGAAATTGTCCTGGCACAAAGAAAGGTCTTCGTGTATTAAATGTGACCTCCCTCCTTTCCCTCTCCAATTAAAGAAAGAAAGGATGGTGGGGGAAAGCAAGCGGTTACTGCAGAAGTCATTAAAACAACAATAATAATCTTCTTAAATACGTCAATCCGGGAACAGAGATTAATCAATTTCCCGGTTTTATCCTCCAGTCGGGAGATAAAAGGTTCAGACAAGTAGCCAGCCAACAGAAGAGAGAGAGAGAGAGAGAGAGACAGAGCGAGAGAGAGAGGGAGAGGGAGAGAGAGAGTGAGAGAGACAGAGCGAGAGAGAGAGAGAGAGGGAGAGGGAGAGGGAGAGAGAGAGAGAGACAGAGAGAGAGACAGAGAGAGGGAGAGAGAGAGAGGGAGAGACAGAGAGAGAGAGAGACAGAGAGAGAGAGAGAGAGACAGAGAGAGGGAGAGAGACAGAGAGAGAGAGAGAGAGAGAGAGAGACAGAGAGAGGGAGAGAGACAGAGAGAGAGAGGGAGAGAGACAGAGAGAGAGAGGGAGAGAGACAGAGAGAGAGAGAGAGAGAGAGAGCTAAAAAAAGATAGCTCAAGATCAAGACAGGGAGAGGGAGTACTAGAAACAGCTGTAAAGACCGGGAGAAAGTGCTAGAAAGAGGCAGAGACATCTAGAACGACAGCCCTAAAAAGAGAACGCCAGAGAGAGGGATGGAGAAGACGAATGGTCCCAGCCAAGTCCTTGCCAAGTCGTCGAAGCAGAGGTGTGCTTGTGTTTCTGCAGTCTGCGAATGTCGTTATGTGAACGTGCCTGTCTTCGAGGTGGGGGCAGGTCCGCTCGTCAGAGGAATCCGTTCGTCTTCCCCTCGAGGCTAGGGGTCAGCTCCCATCAGGAGCGCTCCTACGCCACCCTCTGTTGTTTTACCGGACGGTACTCGACCTCAACGTGTCCTGTTACGCCAACCGTCTAACCCGTTTGCTTTGGTTCACCATCGGAAACAAACCCAGGGTCGGACGGATTGACGGATGGACTGAATCTGTCTGTCCGCGAACCCCTTTCCGTAACAGAGGTCAGCTTACGTTGCGTAGCTTCTCTCCTATTGGACAGCCTGCCACACTCTGCTATGTTAACTCTGAAAGAGAGGGTCTGACCAAACTAAACATTATTCCAGCGTGAAAAAAAAACTATATTCTGACAGTTTCCACCAAGAGCTGCTTGGAGACGTGAAGCAGGTTTGCAGAACCTTATGGAGTGACATGTACATGAAGGCCTCATTCGAAGTTCTCCAAAACACACAGTTAAGCGTGTTCAAAGACTAAAACGCTTAGTGGGGACGTACGGTCAGCGTAACCAATATTTATATGGAGAATTCATTTTTCAATCCACTTGAAACTGGTCGATTAGTTGAACAGGAAGCTCGTTTCCAATTGGACACGCAGTTCCTCTGATCTACAGCATGGGGGACTTCATTTGAAAATAACAACCAGCCAATCGTATATTAGGCCAGACGGTTGCAATTACCGCGCCGAATATCCATCCAGCACGGAATCGGACAAAGGACCCTGATTGGTGAAATGCCTCAGGCTGCTATGGTAACGACAGGTTCCCCAGCGACAGCTCAGCAATGCGGGTGTTGAAACCCGCCGGGTCAAAGTTCACAGGGATCACTCCCTTTTTCTCGTTAACCTCTGCTGTTATCTTCAAAGCCCCTCTTGTGACACGACATAGCTGCTTTGCGTCAATGTGCATCAGTCAAGTGTCATTCTCAACATTCTCATTAACTCCGGTCTGATTTACTTTCGGGCTTAATCACAGAGCACACGCCCCTGTTCCATCAGACGAGTCACCTCTTTACCTCCACGGAGCCCTCCACAGCTGTGCGTCTGTGCCTGCGCGTGTGTGTAGTAGGGGGGAAGGTTGTGTGTGCGTGTGTAGCGGTAGTGGGATTATGTGTGTGTGTGGGTTCGTGTGGGTGGTGGGGGGGCTGTGTTTGTGTGTGTAGTGGGGGTGGGGTGGGGTGGGGGGGGTTGTGTGTGGGGGTTTGTGTGTGTGGTGGGGGGTTGTGTTTGTGTGTGTAGTGGGGGGGGGTGTGTGTGTGTGGTGGGGGTTTGTGTTTGTGTGTGTAGTGGGGGGGGGGGGTTGTGTGTTTGTGTATGTATGGGGGGGACATTGGGGTAATTCCAGTGGTCTCTTTTATGTGTTTACCCCCGCCCCGGCTAGCAGGAAGTCCGCAGGGTTCTGGGGGTCACAGAGGATCATGTCCTTGACACAAACACAAGCCCCTCCCATTTTAGGAACTCCAGACTAATTGCTCTCCGCTTCCTTATCAACTTCCTACTATACCTTTATGAAGTCCCATTAGGCACAAGGCCTTTGTGCTTTCCAGAGGAATCGGAACAGCCAACTATTCTTTTGTCGAGTAAAGGAAGCGATTAGCAACACATCTGTGCAGCCGAGAGAAGCGGGTGCGTGATCGAGCAGGTTTCTGTTTTTAACCTTAATACAAGGTTTTAAGGAAGGTTAATACGCACACAACAACAAACCAAAAAACATCCAATTCGCTTTCGGAGACGAGGGGGAGAGGACGGGAGAGATTTGTGGAAAAGTTCACATCTTTGCAACACTAAATCCCTCAGAGCATAACGGAACAGGACTTCTTTCCTGAAACCAGATCAAAGGTAATCATTTTTGGGCCCGACACAGTTGGACATCAACCTAAACGCCTCGTGAAGCTCGGCGCTGAGCCCGAATAAATCATCCACAATCTAACAGGAAGGAGGCTCGGTGAATGCGAGAGACTTCAGCCCGCCTGCCAATTCCATCACCTTGAACCATCATTCTATCCCCGCACGGGTTGTCATTTTTTGAACTACGATCCTATTCCCTCATGGGCTATATCTTCTGATCATTCCCAGGAGAGTTCACGCCGTCTCTCCGCTGCGCTGAGTGATTCTGTGTGAAGCGCGAACAGCGGGATTTCTTCAGCAGAACCGAGCTGCGCCCTAAATCGGGGTTCTGGGCTTCAAATGTTGTCTCCCCCCCCCCACCCCCCCTTCCAGAAGAAGAACCAGGTGGAGTGCGCCCTGGTCGGCAAGGGAGACGGTTCGAATTACGATTCCGCTGAAGATCCTCTCGTGTCTCAGGCGGAAGACTGTTTGGTTTGCGTTGGGTGAGCGGGTCAGGTGGACGAACTCACCGCCCGGCGAATCATCGATCAGCCCTCTGGTGACACGGCCATCCAGCCGCAGACAGTCAACGGCGAATTGCGACGCGCACCGGCGCGACACGTTACACCACACCGACCTACGGCGTCCGGTGGAAAGGGAGAGAGAGAGGCCGGGGGGGGGGGGGGGGGGGGGGGGGCGAGTCTCCTTTCCCCTGCGCGCCTCCGAGGCGCCCCTGTCTACGTTTACAGCTAATCCAAAACAAATTAGAGTTTAATCATCTTGATTCCTAAATCTACCACGTATCCCATTTCCATTGATCTCCATCCGCACCGTGTTGGAGCCAGACTGTAATTAACCATCTATATGCAGAGGCTACTCTATCTTATTTGCTCTCTCGGGCTACCATGGAAACAAGTTAACCCAGTCTCCCAAGAAATGCAGTCGGGAGGATTAGAAGAATGGAATGATTTCGTGAGTGTCAAAGGCTGAAAGGGAGCGAAAGGCAGAGAAAAAGGACGGAGTCAGAGCGAAAGACGCAGGAAGAAGCGCCGCGATCGCTCGGAAAAACAAACCGACTGCAAAACCGCCCCTTTAGATTCCCGGGTGGCACAAGCCACAGGGATCTCTTAGAACGATGATCTAGTGCCGACGCGAATTCCTGGTGCCGTTTCCCGCAGAGAAGGTTTGAACAGGGAGAGCAGTCGGACTACGTGACAGGATGACCCCTCCACATCCACCAGATACCTCCCTCCGGCCAGGCAAGAAGCTC
This sequence comes from Protosalanx chinensis, assembly GCA_030340685.1. Taxonomy (NCBI): domain Eukaryota; kingdom Metazoa; phylum Chordata; class Actinopteri; order Osmeriformes; family Salangidae; genus Protosalanx; species Protosalanx chinensis. Next base: position 10,708,431 of record CM059330.1, read on the forward strand.
TCCCAGAATCCATCTGGGCCATGTGTTTGAGAGAGATTTACGCCGCCTGTTCAATGTCTTCAGGCGGGGGCTGGAAGACGGGAGAGAGTTCAGAAAGGGAAGAGAAGGACCGCATGCTACTCATTTATGAGATGAAGCGTTTGCGCGTGTTGACGCGATGCTAACAGTATTGTCGCGATGCTAACAGAGTTGTCGTGTACCGGGGGGGGGGGGGGAGGGGGGAGGGGGGTCGGGGGGGAGGGGGGGCTTCTGTTGACGCGTACTGTGGCGGGAACAACCGTAAGGTGCGTAGAATAAGCACGCCCAGCCACGCGTGCATTTTCAAACGACGATAACTCCCGTTTCACTGGGCGCAAGCGCAACACGGGTCAAGTCGTTTTTCGACAGCGATGCGGAAGAACACCTTGAACTTGGAAAACAACTGGTTTCCGGATGTTTCCGGAAGCCCCAGGGGAGAGAGTCTGAACAAGGAAAGACACCGTTTAGACCCACCTCAGCACCAGCCGGCAGCCTTTCGTTCCTTCTCGCTCTATCGTTCTTCTCCCTTCTTTTCTCTTCGCACGCATTTTCCCAAAGCATCACCTCGGGTGCCAGAAAGGTTCGCAAACACCCGCTCACTTCTCACAGGGAAATAAACAACAGCAACCTAGCCCACCTGCCCTTTTTACAACCCAAACTCGCCGCGTTTCCTCAGAATCGAAACGGCTTTCAACGCCCCAACGGGAGGATTCCCAGAACGCGTCCGACATGTCGGCACCCCCGCGGAGACGAAATGTTTCTCCAACCTCCCCCCCTTGTTTGTTTTCACAAAAAAAGGCTAAGGTTTGAACGCCTCCTGCCGAGCTAGCATCGTCTCGTCACCTCCTCTCTGCTCTCCCACAGCCCCTTTCAGTCAAACGGCCGTGTTTACATGTTCGCATGCCTGTGTGGTCAGGAGTGAACTGGGACAGAACTTGGGGACTCTGTTTGCCATAACGGCGTTGGGAGTGTGTGTGTGTGTGTGTGTGTGTGCGTGTTCTGATGTTGGGACGGCAGCTTGGCAGAGTAGGTTGACAGGCATCATAGACTCTCCTCTGCCAGATCACGCACACGTTTCCCAAACACGGTGCTGTTTATTATGCGTGACGCTGTAGCTAGCCTGAGCTAGCTCCTCGGCTTGACAGCTGTAGGTTGTTCCTCGCATACGTCAGCGCTGATTCTTTTTCCACGTTTGAATTTTAAGAGGTTTAATGCGTATTTTGACGAGCATCACTCAGAATTGCTCTATAACTGACTCAGTGCAGGGGTACTGACATGTATATTTTTATATATATACTGTTGGAGATGTGATTGGGTACATTCTAAACATAACAGTCCGCCGCCCTCTGGTACATGGGTACATGTACGTTCACAGCAGTCAAGGAACCAGGAGGAACTGTAGGTAGCGAGCAGGAAGGTAGGACTGCAAGAGAACAGCGCCACGCTCTGAATAAAACAAGAAGGAACCAGCGGTTTAAAGGACGCCGTTCGGAAACGTTCTTGTCAGATGGCGGCTGTACCGTGACATCGACAAAAGGTGAACGTCAAAAACAAACGTCTAGGACAAAGTCACGACTTGTATTGACCTGACTGAAGATACATTTACTGGAAGTACGCCTGATAAGATTTATAACAGAAACGCACGGAACGATCTGGTCATCGGGACTCCTCGTGCGAGAGGATTCCTCTTTCTCCTCAGTCAGCAAAGAAACTCATTCGCTGTGGCAGTTTGACATTAAGAAAACCAATACAGAACACCCAGCATGTCAAGCTGCACGAGCACGGCTGTGTGTAACGTCAGTGGGCTTGTGTGTGTTATTCTGCTTTGCTTCTATTCATCATCGCTGACTGCAGACACCCCCGGTGTGTTTACGCTTTAATCACGGCCGATCGCCTCACGGTCTCTGCCCAGACAGTGTCTCTGTGTGAGGACGCAGAAGACTCTGAACAGCTTGGACGCGTTCCCTTCAGAACCCAAACGAGAAAAACCAGAGTCTGTCATCCTTTTCAAACAAGCTATTCATCCTCTCCTTCTCTGTTTCTCTCTGTGCGTGTCTCTCTATCTCGCTGTCTGTTCCTCTGCGTGACTCTCGGATTCTCTGTCTCTCTCGCTGACTCTCTCTGCCTCTCTTTCAGTCTCTCTCTCTGTCTCTCTTTCAGACTCTCTCTCTGACTCGCTCTCTGTCTCTCTTTCAGACTCTCTCTCTGACTCGCTCTCTCTCTCTTTCTCTCTGACTGTCTCTGACTCTCTCTGTCTCTCTCTGTCTCTCTCTCTGTGTCTCTCTCTGACTCCCTCTGTCTCTCTCTCTGTCGCGGTCTCTGACTCTCTCTCTCTGTGTATTTATGTCTCTCTGTGCGTGTCTCTCTGTGTCTTTGGTGCTTCTTTGAGGTCAGACACTGCTAGGAAGATATATACAAAAAAAAGAAAAAGCTAAACGTATTTCGCAATGGCGGGCCAGAGGAATTGAAATTCCAACATGGTTGACACACGCACGCATTTGGTTGTAATTAATGTCGCTCTGCATTCCATTACACACACCCCCCCTATATCAGGACCGAGGAGGAGGACTGAAGAACGCATGATTGAACGGTTCTGGAAATCGAATGGTGTGCGTGTTTAAAAAATGCCTGCAGAACGTACAGCTGAGACTCAGAACACATGCTTAATCCAGCTCGGCATGGCTTCTGTACGGCAACACTGTCTGTCTGTCTGACACAAGCGGGTGTGCGTGCGCCATGCGCGTTCATTTATGCGCGCGCGTGTGTGTGGTGATGCGTCTGCGTGTCTCAGTAACCCACGCTGGTATGGACAGAGCGCAGGGATCCCCCCCCGCACCCCCATCCCACCCCCCTCCCCCCCGCACCCCCACCCCACCCCCCCCGCCCCCCCGCCAGTCAGAGATGCCAGCCAGACAGTCTTGTCTTTGACAGCAGACACCTGTTAGCACTCACTGGCCCCCGGACAGCGGAGGGGGAAGTCGGGTGCGACAGGCGGGCGGAAATATCCTGCTGTCCCCACCCACCCCCCACACCCCACATCCCCCAAACTCCCCCCCACCCCCACCCCGGCTAATTTTCTGCTGTCAGCCCAGATGGGTGGGGCCCGGTCGACTCCCCCCCCCCCCATCCTCTCTGTCCCTCACAGACCTTCTCTTTGTGCCCCCCCACCTGCGTGTGGAATGTGATGGGAATCAGCCAGAGCGAAGCTGCATTCCTCCCCCCCCCCCGTTTCCTCCTCCCCCCCTCCCCCCTTCTTCCCCTCCCCCACCTGCGCACACATAAAGGGCACCTGGGGTCGCAGGTCACGGCACAAGACCACCAGCTCTGTACCTGCAGACGACCCCCCCACCCCCCTCCGACACACACACACCGTTGTGTCCCCTCCTCCATCCGACGCGTCTCTCCCTCCGCGCCTTAGTTACAGCTCCCATCTCCCGATCCCCTCAAACTCAATCCTCTCGCGCTGAATATCACGATGGGTGTGAAAATAAGAGGTTGTACATCACAATCCATCACCGGCTTACACACACACACACACACACACACACCTCTGTACTTCCCTAAAGTACATCCATTTGCCAGCAGCAGAAATGTCAGATTTTTCCAGCCGCAATCCTCATCCCTGGCAACACTCAGAAAGATGAGCATTTAGAGAACGACCCTCCCCCCCCAACCCCAGCCCGTCCCCCCCTTTCTGACGCCTCAGGGGGAACTGTATTTGCTGGAGATGTTTGCTCTCGGGTTTAGAAAACTGTGGGGGGGGAGGGAGAGGCTTCAGGGAAGTGACAATGGAGCGCGGTTTAGACAGGGCGAGCGCTAAGGTGAACGACTCTTCTGAGATGCACACAGAGAGAGAGAGAGAGAGAGAGAGACAAAGAGAGAGACGGGCTCGCTCTCTCCTCATTAAGAGCTGAGGAACTCCAAACAGCCCTGGCAGCGCCTCGATGGGCCCTCAGCTGAAAAACAAACAAGCAGAAAGGACGACAAGAGAGAGAGGAGAGAAAAGATGGCCGTGGAGTGGAGGGAACGGCCGCTCTTAGTTCTCCCTCGTTGAGCGGTGAACGGTCATGTTGTCTTCAGGTCTTTAGTGCGGTTAAATAGAGGCGGTCCATTCAGGCGCACAGCTGCCGAGGCTGTAGCGAGCTGGCTGGCACGGGCCTCCTCACAAACACACACACACACACACACCCACCACACACACCACACACACACACACACCACACACACACACCCACCACACACACACACACACCCACCACACACACACACACACCCACCACACACACACACACAGTCTCCATTTATCTCCGAGTTTGTTTTCCGGCAAGTTCCGAATAGCGGTGCTTGCGCCCAGCCCGTCCTTCAGCTGCGTCGACCAGGGCTCTTCATTTAGAAAGCAGATGAGAGGGAACATTCTAGAACAAGAAGAGGCGAGGCGGTGTGGTGTGAAAGGAGGTGACAGAAGGGTGGCTCCCCCCCCCCCCCCCCAAGTGTAATTTGCATATTGATAAGCATATTAAGGGGAGAGGAGGCAGGGTGAGGCAAAGTTTGAAGTAGACAAACGGCCCGGAATTCCCGACCATGCTTGAGCCGCAAACTTTGTGGCTACTGCTTCAAACATGATAATGCACGCGTCCCGATCCGCGCAGGGAGCTTGTGTTGGAAGAACTTGACAGGCGAGCGCCGGGACCTGCCTTCAAACTACATCAAACACCTTTGGAATCACTTCCCTGGTCTCCAGTGGGAGAATGCGGCAGCCAATAAAAACCTAGCATGGTTTGCTTAGTAGGGAGAAACCTGTTGATGTGACCATGGTAACCAGTGGGCACACACACACACACACACAGGCAGTGAGAGGGTTTTCGTAGAATGTGTGAGAGAATGTGAGCAGGAAAGAGAGAGAGAGAGGAAGAGAAATACAAGCTTTTTTCCTTTTTATTGAACCCGACAGCAGCTGAATCAACGCCATCGCCCTCCAATGACAGCAAACCTGGCAACCCGACGCAAAGACACCCCCGCGTTCATATCCTGATTCTGTTACGTGGTCGAAATTAGGGTCATTAAGGAGAAACCGGGATTCTCGAACCAAGCCCTCGCTCGTGTGTCTGTGTGTGTGTGTCACAAGGTGCGCCGAGTGTGACGTGTGTGAGGGGCACACTTCTTTGACGTGTGTGTTCTACACTGTGAGCGTGTCAGCCTGCACAGACCAGAGGGAGCAGGGTTCACCGTGGAGCAGCGGAAACGGAGGAGAAGGGGGAGAGCGGTGCGCGTTGGAGAGAGACGCTTTCTTCTCTCTCTCTCTCTCCACGTGGATCAGCCCAGCCACACAGCTGTGCGCGCCAGCGAGCGTGTGAACCGATCCGTTTACTGCAGAAAGTAAGCTGCGATCAGAGGGATGAGATAATGAGAGGATTCGACATGCGCTGCGAGAGAGGCGAGAGAGAACGAGAGACCACGAGAGACAGAGAGAGAGAGAGAGACAAACACACGAGCGGCTCGGCTGCGGATACGCTAGTGAGTTAGCGAGGGCGCATTAGCCAAAGGTTAATACTATTATTGCTAGTTTGAAGTGGAATAAGTGGGATTGTAGTTTGGATTGGAAACAAATGTCAGCAGGGATGGGTTTGGCTGAAGACGAGAGGAGGACGGGGGGGGGGGGGGGAGAGATCCCACACAGGAGATCCCACACAGCATGGACACGTTGTGAGTCTTCAGGAAGTGAGGGGCTGGGGGAGGGTGTGTGTGTGCGGGGTGGGGGTTGTTCCAAATCAACATGCTCTTCATCCGTGGGCCCCTCCTGCACTAACCTGAGCTAATCCAAGTAACGTCTGCAGGACGGTTTTTGGGCTTCCAGAAGGATCCGGCAGCAGACCTGCCCCCTGCAGAATACGGCCCCTCGCCACGCAGCTTTAAAACACAAACACGCTAATGGTTTTACGGGTCAACGCCGAGGGAAGGGCAGCATGGGAATCCCATTTTACCTGCTGGAAACTCTCTTCTTGACTGTGCGTGACCCCGTCACACCAGTGGCTCTCGCCACAGATGGGAGTGGGGGGGGGGGGCTTGTGTGTGTGTGTAGAGAGAGAGGGAGACAGAGATAAACACTTGAGGCACACAAACGGACATGACTGCAAGGCATGGAGATTGGAAGAAGAATGAGGGCTGACCTTTCTAAGAGCGTGTGTGAAGAGGTGTGTGTGTGTGTGCGGGGGGGAGTTTACCAAGCACAAAGACAGTAGGGGCAACTCTCTTGGATGTACACGATTGCCATGAAGTGACCCTGAAGTCAACAAGGGTATGAAAGAGACAGAAGTGGATTCAGGTGCCCCGACCCCGGCCCCGGCCCCTGCCCCTGCCCCGGCATCTGCCCCAGCCTTAAAAAGCTTCTGCCCCAGCTTAGCTCAGCTTTCACTCAAATTTCACGCAAATGTAATTAATGGAGGCTCCCCAAAGAGCCTTTCATCTCCCCACTCAGAGGCCCTTCCGGACTGAGTGGGCCCTTATTGAAAAGCAGCGCTCTGCTCCTTAAGACCGGCCCTGGTTATTACTGGAACCCAGGGCATTTTACTGGTGATTAATGTAGTGCAAGCGCGCGCGTGCGTGTGCGTGTCACAGCGTGGAAGCGTTTATACATGAGTAACACAGCGAGAGAGAGCGAGAGAGAGGGGGAGAGAGGGAGAGAGAGAGAGAGGGGAGAGAGGGAGAGAGAGAGAAGAGAGAGAAGAGAGGGAGAGAGAGAGAGAAGAGAGAGATAAGAGAGGGAGAGAGAGGGAGAGAAAGGGAGAGAGAGAGAGAGAGAAGAGAGGGAGAGAGAGAAAAAGAGAGAGAAAGAGAAAAAGAGAGAGAGAGAAATGTACAGTATGTGCATTAGAGAGAAAGAAACCAAGCGAGCGAGAGAGAAGCATGGGATGTCCTGAAAGTGGCAGAATGATTAACACACGATGGGGATCTTTCCCTTCATTTTCCTGAACGCAAGAACAAGAGCTCAGGAACATATTGTCTCTTCTCGGTGCGTACCACAATGTTCTAGAAGTCTTAAGAGACTCCGCAGCCAGATAATGACTTTCTAGCTACGCTAATGCAATTAGATGGAGTTTGGCTGTGGCTGCCTTCAGTGGAACAGGAACAGGCAGCCTTGTTACACGAGGAAGCCTGTTAAAAGCCTTTTCAGCTCAACCCCCTGTATGGCTCTACATGAGGAGTATTTGTTCTGGCAGCAATTAAATCTGAAATACACAATAAAAGAAATATATTTTAAGTTAGCAGACTTTTCACACGGCACGCAGGAACGGTTGCCATGACTCTAGCAACGGAAAACCCTGCGGTGTTCGAGCGATCTGAAAACACGATGAGCAAACTCCGCCTCGCCGCTCGTTACCCCCGGGCGACGCCGCCTGACTAGAACGCGGAGACAGACGGGGCGGCGAGCGGAGGGATCGAGAGGAGAGCGTTTGTCCTGCCGTTCACTCCGACACGTTTAAGGACTCGTTTATGGGTTGGTGGATTCCTTTCCCTCTCACTAGGGCCGATGGGGGCCAGTCTCCCCTGCCAAAGTTCAAAGTGTTTCCCTCAGTGAGATCTGGTTGTTCCAGCCACTCTCCCGTACGAACGACTGCCGGGGGGGCCAGGGGCTCTGCAAAGGCTAGAATCATCCCATTATCACTGGAACAGATCCAGAGCTACATTCCTGTCCAGGTGACGGGAAGGATGAAATCACTTTCGGCCATCTTGGTTACGCAGGCTGTGCGGCACTCGGCTGCCCTTAAGAGCAGTTTGCCTGCAGCACTGAGAACAAACTGAGACTGACACAGAGACAGACAGACAGAAAAAGCGAGAGGAAAGAGAGGTTTGAGATAGAGAGAGCGAGACAGAAAGACTGAGAGGGAGGGAGAGAGAGAGAGACAGAGAGCGCGAGAGACAGAGAGCGTGAGGGAGAGAGAGAAACAGAGAGTGTGAGAGACAAGGAGAGAGAGAGATACAGAGAGCGTGAGAGACAGGGAGAGCGAGAGGGAGAGAGACCACCAATCACGAGCACCGCCACACCAGGCCAGACTTGGCTGGCGTTTCAAAGCCCCAGACTCTGGGATTCTGTTAGGTCTTAAATCACAGTTCCAGGAATGTTTGCTGTTAATGAGTCATAATTAGAATCAGAGAGCTCTGCCGCGCTCTCAATCCATCGAAGGACACCGAGCAATCGTCGTTATATACGCGAAATAACAGTTCGCAGACACACAAACACACACCCGCCCGCACACTTTCCCCACAGGGATTACCCAACCTCGTCTCTGAAATAATAGTCAGGATCCACACCCCCACCCACGGCCCCCCCCTCCCCCCACCCCCACCCCCACAAGCCTTTGTGTCTGCTGCTGTGTGACGTCAGAGCCAGAACGTTCCTCTCCGCGCCCGTTTCTCAGTCTGTGCGGGAAAACGCATCGCCATGAGAGCGAGAGGCTGTGGCGCTGCCGTATGAGACAGGAGACACACACACACTGAAACACACACGTGCGCTGAACTGTCCGGGGTGCAGGCGGAGCGGGCCGTGCCAATGCTGTCTGCCCCCCCTGTCCTGCTGAACGCCAGGCTAAAGACCTTCCTGTCCCTCCGGTCCGTGTTCCAGAGCCACGGCTGAGACCTGGGGCCCCTGAGTTTCCATGGGGGCCCGTCAGCCTGTCCCCCAACACGTCGTTAGAGAGCTGCAGACAGCCACCCTCCTGGTCTCTAACATCTGCACTGCAGCCATCCGTCCTGCTGTCACATCAACCAGGAATGATCAATCTGGCCCCCGGGGCCATCAGAGACACACACACACACTCACATACAAACACACACAGCGGTGCTACAAGCCTAGTGGATGCAATCAAGTGGTCACCCTCTGGGTCTCTCACAGGAAAGACCAGCGAAGCCCAATTAGACGGACTGGAAAAGGGGCGGGTTAACGAGGCGGGCGCGCGTGCACGCGCAGGAAGTGGCCCGGCTCTCTTGACACTTGAAGATCTGATAAGCTGCGCTTCAACCATCAACAAGCCCTCGGCCATGGGTACCACACACACACACACACAAACAGCACTCATCCAATCTAAACAGAAAATAATAGATGGAGTCTAATTAGCTGCTGTTTGTTTCTCTTACGGCCAAAGGAGGCCCAGGTTCAGTTCAAACCGCTCAGGGGGAAGCGAGTGTGTGTTCGGCTGTGCTGGTTTGGGGTCAGTGCTGATTGGCTGGCTGCTGGGCCAGCCTCATCTCACCAGCACGGCCCATTAAAGATGCTCGGACCGGGGGCCGGACAGGACGGCTAGCCTGGTGATTGTCTGGTGGATACACACAAAGGCAGGCGTTGAGGCACGCTGCCTCAACAGGCACACACACACCCCACACACCACACACACACACACACCACACACACTCTCTCTCAACACCCAGCCCCAAAGACAGTGTCCTGACACCTTATATAAAACAGTGTGACCACATAAGAGGCGCAGATGCCTGGAGATGTGTGTTTTAGAAGGCTTAATAACCCTACAAAGGCCACTAAATCGGCAACACATGTCTATCTGGCCTGCCTCGGAGCTGATGCAGGCAGAGAAAATATGGAAAATATTCCCAATCTGCATGAGTCCACTGACAGATATGTGAGCTCACCTCTAGCAGGCCCCTGGACACACACTGCGGATTCACCAGACACACACACACACACGCGCACGCACTCCAGAGCCTAGCTAGCTTCTTACGAGTTCCCGACTAACATGTAGACAGATTTATTCAGCTGTTTGCTCCGCGCTGTAAACATTTAGACGGAACGACAAGCGCAATGACGCGATCAGGGTACAACCTGTCGGTGAGTGTGTGTACGTGTGTGTGTCAATATACATTGGTAGTGGGCCTGCACGTGTGTCTAAGTGTGTGTGTGTATGGTGTGTGGTGTGTGGTGTGTGTGTGTAGGGCAGCGCGATGCAACGCTAGACGTTCCTGTCAGCCAACAGCTACTCAACCTGACACAGCACCATATAAAGCTCAGACACCAAGACTCCTCAGGGAGGACGTGTGGAGGAGCGGTGAGGAGGAGCCAGGAGGAGGAGCCAGGAGGAGGAGCCAGGAGGAGGAGGAGCCATGAGGAGGAGGAGCCATGAGGAGGAGGAGGAGCCACGAGGAGGAGCCATGAGGAGGAGGAGCCATGAGGAGGAAGAGGAGCCACGAGGAGTTGAAACCACAAGGAGGAGGAGCCATGAGGAGGGGGAGCCAAGAGAAGGAGCCAGGAGGAGTTGAAACCACAAGGAGGAGGAGCCATGAGGAGGAGGAGCCAAGAGAAGGAGCCAGGAGGAGGAGGAGCCACGAGGAGGAGCCATGAGGAGCCAGGAGGAGGAGGAGGAGCCACTGAGAGGAGAAACCACGAGGAGGAGGAGCCACCAGAGAGCCCAGCTCTCCTTCTGCCTCCCAGCCTTAATCCTCCATGGTCCTGTCTCTCTCCCTGGCCCTGCTAACGCTCTTCCCTCACCTTGCTGCGGCTAAGCCTAGCTGGTTAAGCCCACCCTGTCGCGCCATGGTCTGAGAGAAGAAACCACAAACCTCTTCCAGTTCTTCTTTTCACTGCACACAGTCCAGAGGCGGGCTGGTCGGACATACCCAGACACACGACTGTTTGTGAGGGTTCCTTGTGGCTGGGAGCTCAAAGGCTGTAGGATGTAGCTCGGTGTGTATGGTTATCAAGACGACCATGATGCAGTCAGCACTGAAGCGATCCTCATTGCTTCCAATTGGTTCTGTTTCTTTGCACTGTGATTCCGACTCAGAATACTTTATTAATCCTAGGGGAAACTCCTTAGCAGCAACCTCACACAGTCTCGCAAAAGCACACAGGGGTAAGGGTGTGAGGTAAAAGATTAGAATAGTGCACACAGGGATAAAGGGGTGGGGGCAAAATAGGTAAGTGTATGCACACAAGGGGGTAAAGGCTGGGATAAATGATTATGTACGGGCTATACAACTACAATTATACAAGTAATGCTCTTGCAGAATATACAGTGTTGTGACACCTTTAATAGAACAATCAACATGATGTCACTTCCCATGTGAAACCAGAAAGATACTGAGGCTGGTTCATTCCAAGAGATGAACAGCAACGCTACAGGGCAAAGGCGCTACAGCAATACTGAAGCGAGTACATCCCGCTTGGCTCTAATCCCTGGACTGGGATCAGTACACAAGATCTTAAATCCTCCTCTTTAATACGAGGAGAGCTGGAGCGCTGAGCTGGGTTTGGGTCGGTGCTGCTCCAGGACAAGGTACCTCCAACACACTGCCAGCCCCCGGGCCCTGACAGGCTTTTATGGAAGCTAGCAGCAAGCGTGTTTTTATCATTAACTCCAGACACATCCCCAGCACAAAGACAAGAGAAAGTAGGACATTTACCCAAACGTGAGAGAGTGTGACTGTGTGTGTGTGTGTGTGTGTGTGTGTCAGTGAGTAATATAAGCTCCTATTTTGGTACGAGACAAAAGGAATAACACCGAGAACAGCGACGGCCATTCCAGTGCGTTAAGATGACCTCATTCTTCAAAGCGAGCACATTAAACGCCTAGCCGCTTTGAATTATTATTTTTATGCGTTAATTTCGCTGACGTTTTTCTTCATGGTGACGTATACGGCGGATTCGAACCTGCAGCCTTTTGATCTCCAGTCACGCTCCACCGCTGTGCTGTTCCACCCCCCCCCTCCCCCCCGCCCTGAGTCATGTGACTAGGAGAAGTTTATTGTGGTTCCCTGTTATTGGTTACTGTTTATTACTCTAAGCTACGTGTGATAACCATTTGCACAGCTAATGTCTGTCTGTTTGTCTCCGTCTGTTATGATTTCTTTAAGAGAGAAACACTGGGAGGTCCTCTGGAGCTTTCGAAATGAGCGTTGTTATGGTAAACTACCGCGAAGTCTGTCTGTGAGACTGTGGACTTCCTCCTGCTGAAGTCTGTCTGGGACTGGCCATTAGAAAGAGACAGGGATGAGGGAAGAGGAGGGGAGAGGGAGGAGGGAGGGAGAGAGAGAGAGAGAGAGAGGGAGAGAGAGAGAGGGAGAGAGAGAGAGAGGGGGAGAGAGAGAAGGAGAGAGAGAGAGGGGAGAGGGAGAGAGAGGGGGAGAGAGAGAGAGAGAGGGGAGAGAGGGAGAGTGAGAGAGAAGAAGAAAGAGGGTGAGAGAAAGAGAGAGGGAGAGACAGAGAGAGAGAGGGAGAGAGTGGGAGAGAGAGAGAGAGAGAGACAGAGACAGAGAGAGGTGGGAAGGTTCTGGGTATAAACTCCATCTACTGTCTGCTCAGGGTCACCACTACAGGTAGTGGAGATAACTCCACAGTGTGCACGTAGAAACCAACAGATACTAGAAGTTTGGGGAGCCAGCAAACCTTGCCAGCTCCATCAGAAACAAGGGCTAGGGAGTGTGGGGGGGGGGGGGGGTAACTAGGTTCAAACTTCTCCTGCATGTCAGAGGACTGTGCTAACCCACTGAGATCAATGGGTGCACATTCTCAGAGCGTACGGTGACAGGACGGTCACAGGCTTAAAAAAAAAATGAAGGCTGCCATGGAAACGAAAGTGTAGGAAAACAAGAGGAATAAATGAAGAGTTAATACAGCTTGGATCAGGAAAGAAAAAACTATAAAATACCCCGGGCGCTGCCATTGTTGCTCGAAGCAGGGTGGCTGTGGTCATTACAGCAGATCATAAAAAGAAGCTGTAATTAGCTAGCGGACCATTCTCCCTACGCAATAAAAACACAAGGGACTTCTGGGAGGACGACCGCAGAGGCCAACGGTTGTCTCGTAAACTGACCGTGGAGGAAGACTGCCCACAATCCCTGCGCTTCGCATAAAACAAGCGTCTTTAACGAAAGGTGTCAAGGCCAGTTGTGGCACTGCTGGTCACTGGGGCTAAATCAGATTAGTATTGCGTGTTCGGAGCGTTAAGGAGTTGTGGCATGGGTGGCTACAACTGTGTGTGAGAGAGAGAGACAGACAGAGACAGAGAGAAGGAGAGGGAGGGAGGGAGGGAGGGAGAAGGAGAGGGAGGGAGGGAGGGAGGGAAAGAGAGAGAGAGAGAGGGAGAAGGGAGGGAGGGAAAGAGAGAGAGAGAGTTAGAGAGGTCCATCCAGAGCGAGAATCAGGAGTTGACTGGAAGCACCAAGCCTCCTGTCACCAGAGTGAAAGAAAGAAAGAAGGGGGAACGTAGCACCGGTCTGACGTTTCGGGCCAGTTAGCTCTCCCGTCATCCGTCTGGGCAGCTGACGATGCGTGTCACGGGAGCAGGAAACAGCAGGAACGCACTTGGAGCCCCGTCGCAAAGTCCAGAAGCAGTTCTGCAGCGGATCTGAAGTTCTGTCCAAAACTGCTATCAATCTTGTATGGGGTGTGTGTGTGTGTGTGTGTGTGTGAGGGAGGGAGGGAGGGACTTGTTTCTCTGTACGCTAGTAATCTCTCCTGATCTGCGTCTGCAGCGGTAGATGGGGGCTGGGCTTGCGTTCGACCACTCCTCCGCCTGGCGTTTGTTTCCGCGAGTGTGCCAAGAGTTTCAGCGAGGTCAGGCCTGAAGATGGATCGCTTGGAAGGGCTCGGCCCAGAGAAAGGCATAAACACATCTTAACCCACTGTATACAGTATCACTGCACCATGCAAACAGTTGCTATGTTTCTTCATCCGGTAAAAAAAAAAAGAAATAGAAAGAAAGAAAGAAAATAAAGTCTTATCTATAAGTGTTTATAATGCCCCACAGACATTGGTTTGGTCTGCTTGGTTCGTACGGTAGAGTGTGACGTCTACCCACATCTTCCATCGTCCTGCTCAGAGTACAGGCATGAACGCACATATAAATATCTCTATGTTTTAAGTGGCTTAAATGCACACTGTAGTTACTGAGAGCATGTTTAAATCCGGTACCAGCATTCATGTGGGGAGGAAGCTTGCCTTCATTTGCACTCTCTCTCTCTCTCTCTCTCTCTCTCTCTCTCTCTCTCTCTCTCTCTCTCTCTCTCTCTCTGTCTCCCCCCCCCCCCCCCCCCTCTCTCTCTCTCTTTTCCTCAATGGATGCTCAGTTGCAGTTATAAACTTTGGTTATTAAACAGCGGCTGGGAGGTAACAAGCTGGAGGGAAAGACTGAATGAGAGAAAGAGCGAGAGAGAGAGAGAACAGGAGAGAGAATTAGGAAGGGGGGGGGGGGGACAGGAAAGAGAAAAACAGCGAACCGGTCTCGAATGTTTTCGAAAACATGTGCAAACGGTTCTGTCCATTTTCGACACCAATTACTATCGCTGCTGATAATCATGTGAACCGTTGTGGTAAACACCCTGTTGCGTAATGGCCCCAAACTCTACTTCTAAGTGGTCCGTTCACCGGGGTGTATTAGATAATATCTTCGTCTGTTTTATGGGCCCTACTGTACCCTGAGAGCACAACGGTTACCAGCAGCCAAAACTAAAGAATCTGGGGGGGTTGACACGCCCCCCTCTGGTGTACGGACGACCTCCATGACACCTGGCTGAATTCCGGCTGTGGACATCTTTGGGCATGGGTCCTTGGTGGTCTAGTATGACAAAGAGCCTGTATATCCTGCCTGTATGAGTGAGAGCATCCAGCAAGGAATGTGTGTGTGTGTTTGTGTGTGTGTGTGTTTGACATGTATGCATACACCAAGAGAAACAATGTAATCGCACAGGCATGGGGGGGGGGGGGCAATTACGAGAGCAATAAAGACTGCCGAGTTCCATTTTGCAGGATGCGACGGCATTCGACTAAACAAAATAAATCTTCCAGTCTCGGCCCGGGGTGTGCACGCATGGCAGAGACATCCCAACAAACACACGCTTCCTGCAACGCGGGTACTACTTCCTGTGTCGACAGGAAGCTCCCGCCTGTAGCTGCGCCCACAGCAGACCTTCGATTCCTGCTCACCTCGGCTGCAGTCTAACCCCGCCTCCACGAACGCAGTTCCCCCGTTGCACGCCAACGGTCTCTCGAATGTTCTCGTCACCCAAACCCTTTGACTCTAGCCAGAAACAATAAGTTCCCTTCCCTTCAGACACACGGAATGACCGAAGTCATGTTCTCTGTGTTCCAGAAGGCTGCTTCTGGATAATAAAAAACACTCAGAACCAACCCCGCAAGTCAAGAACTGGTCTGTGGAACCGCACACACCTCCGCTCCGGTATGAATACCTGTGAGGTGAACAGAGCCATAACTCAAAACAGGATGTACCATGTCCCCCCCCCCCCCCCCCGCCCCCGCAAGAACGGCGGTTGACAAACCCACACAGGACTTCTTTGTCCTCCTACATTCGACACAGAGAGGATATCGGAGTTCCTGCTACATCCAAGTTTCCAAAACGCGCGTCTGTTTTGGATTACGCCTCACATGTAAACCCTAATTGTGATTAAACAAACATTCGGAGCGCCGAGCTGACCCGCGGCCCCCAGCCTCAGCGCCTGCGGCCCCTGAGGACCAGTAAATGGGTAAATGGGTCAAGGGGGGAGGGTTGAAAACGAAATCTAAATATGCAGACTCCCGCATGAGCCTTACCTTTATTTGGACATGAAATTGCTACCTCGTGCATCTCAGCTATTTCAGTACGCACCGCAAAGTACGTATAAAGTCTCTGCTCTATAAAAATCGAAAGCCTCGCGGCCATCGGCCGCGTCTGCTGTTTCATAGCCTCTCGCACCCCCCGGCTGCTAACTAGCCATATGGAGCAAAGGTGTTGTTGCTTCTGCTCGCTTTCAAACGCCCTGGCTGTCAATCGAACGCACCCCAGCTAGCAGGGTTACACGTGGGTTCGATAAACACAGAGGTGAGACACGGCAAAAAGGTTGCCAGTTTGGACATAAACAAAAAGGGGGGGAGTTACAGTTTTATTAATTAATTCCTTCTGTCAGGAGAAATAGAGGAGAGATGTGTTTATTTTTTCTTCCAGTGTGTCCACTGTATATGGATTTCCTCGCTGGCAACGACACCGTCTTTGCTCCGCGAAAAAACTAACAAACGCTATCTCCACGGAAAAATAGCGACAATAGCGTTCGTACCCGCGCGTAAACATTTGCAAAATCATTCCCGGCGTCTCACTTACGACGCATAACTCGGACAGCCGTAACCTCGTTAAATCAAACGGACGCCAGGTTGTGTATCTACAGTGTGCGCGCCCGTGTGCAGAACAGCGGAGCTCTCAAAGTCTTTGTAGCTTGTATTTATCTAAATATGTCTTCGGGGGTAAATCACACAGTCGTCTGACTGGAGGAAACTGGCGGAGCGAGGGACTATTCTGGAAGACATTTGGCCGCGTCGCCCTCTGTGAGACATTAGTTTCTATGAAAACAATCAGAGCGGGCCTTGTGGTGGAGCTAGGACTTGCGGCGGAGGGTCCTGTCGCGGAGCTGCGTGCCAGGACTCAGACCTCCGTTTGGGACATGTTGAATTATTAGCTGGATATCTGAGAGGCAGGGAGGGAGGGAGGGAGGGAGGAGTGTGTGGGGGGGATGGGGGGGATGGGGGGGGCGCTCTGGCCTGGCTGTACACAACCACATAAACTGTCAGACAGCGTTACGAGTCTCTCAGAGAAGGACTGATCCCAGCACAGAGGTGGGGGAGTCTGAGAGAGCGAGAGGGAGAGAGAGAGAGAGAGGGAGAGAGAGAGAGCGAGAGAGAGAGAGCGAGATAGAGGGAGAGAGAGAAAAATAGAGAGAGAGAGGGAGAGAGAGAGAGAGAGCGAGAGAGAGAGAAAAAGAGAGAGAGAAAAAGAGAGAGAGAGAGAGAAAAAGAGAGAGAGAGAGAGAGAGAGATTGAGACGTCATCCCTCATAACCGGGAATGGTGACAGTTCACAGCTTTGAATCCATATCGATCAGACCTGGGTTTAAAAAAATCCTGAAAACACACACGAGCGCTGCAGATCAGGCCAGGACAAGCATCCGGGTGCAGTAACAGGCAAGCAGGCAGGCAATCAGCCATGGAAAATGAAGCCGAAAAATGTTGATGTGATGCTTGGGGGAGCTGTTTGTTTCTCACACAGAGCGCAATGAAACCCCCCCCCCCCAAAATGTGTCTGGAGCCAGAATGAAAACTGGACGTTTCCCAACCCAAAAAACAGTTGGCCGAAGGTCCAGGGAGGTGAGGGAGTGTTTGTATGTGTGCTGCTGACGAGCGGGGAGAGTGGAAGTGTGACCTCACTTGCCCATTCAGCAGTCCAGTCCCTGAAGAATCCCTGACCCCTCAACATTCAGGATTCAAAGCCCACAGCCTATCCTCTGCCTGCACGGGGCCCCCAGGGGCCCGGGAGGAAGTCCCAGTAATATGGGGGGCCTCAACACTGTCAATTATCATAAATGCGAACAGGCTTCAAGGCCACCTTCTGACTGGGGCTTCTCTGGCTCCACGCTGGACAGGAGAGAAATGGGGGAATGGAGGTCAGAAGGACAGGAGAGGGGGGAGGAAGAGGGGAGAGAGAGAAAGAGTGAGAAAGAGAGAGATAGGGGAGAGAGAGAGAGTGAGAGAGAGAGAAAAAGAGTGAGAGAAGAGAGAGGGAGGAAGAGAGAAAGTGGTCAGAAGGACAGAAGAGGGAGAGAGAGACAGAGAGAGAGAGAGAGAGAGAGAGAGAGAGAAAGAGAGAAAGAGTGAGAGAGATAGAGGAGAGAGAGAGAGAGAGAGAGAAAGAGAGAGGGAGGAAGAGAGAAAGTAAGAGAGAGTGAGAGAGTGAGTAAGAGAGAGAGAGAGGGGGGGAGAGGGGGAGAAAGAGAGAGAGAGGGAGACGTAAAGACAAACAACCGCCTTCAGAGGCCCCCTCAGACAAACCGCCTCACTGTTGGAGCCCCAACCTAGAAACGGTAACCCTAGAGCAGTTTAAAAAGTCTCGTCGACCATCAATTCATCCTTCACCTCTCTCTCCTCTGACTCGCCCATCGCGGCGGTAAAGGCCACAGGTTTGAGCTCTCATGATCTAATCACGGTTCCCCCCATCTCCCCTCCATTCATCCTCCCCCGACCCCCGACCCCCCAGGTTTCACCGCAGCCTACCCCCTCCCTTAATCAGGCTAAATATGGCCTTGCTGCTGGGTGTATCGGTATCTGCTCTTTGAGCCGGACTCTTCTTTTTCTCCCTCCATCTTTCTCCTCTTTCATACGGCCCAGCCACTGTCTCCACGGCCAAAATGATTAATCCCTTTTACATGATGGCAATCTCCCTTTTATGTTGCATACTCTCTCTCTCTCTGTCTCTCGTCCTCTCCCCCTGCTTTTCCCCTCCTCATTTAGACTTCCTCTTTTCTTAGAAGGTCCGGTCTGCTTTCCCTCTGACTCCAAGTACAGTTGAGCGCTGGCTAGGCTAAGGGTCTAAGGGTCACAGTTTTAGAGTCATTCATGTTCCGCGGACATTGGAGAGCATGAAAAACCGACGTGGAGAAAATCACATATGGTGCTCTGAGCAGGGTTTACAGAGGCCTTTTAAAGTTCAGAAATAGCTGAAACTCAACAACCGGATCAAAACAATATACCTTTTTATAACCATATAAATCACCCGCGTATCGCAGTTTAAGGAATGGTCCGTTTTTATTTTGAAGGATTTCAAATCTAGATAGAAACACACCCAAACCTCATGTATTCTTCCACAGCAAACCTCTATGTTGCTATCCTTTCTCCTGTACAGAAATAACTAACTAAAACACTTGCAAGGTTCAAGGTTTGTTTCCTGAGTGCGCTTCTCGAGGGAGCGTGGCCGCCCTGTCTGACAGGAAAGGTGGGCGCCCGCCGTGTAGACCATCGCTGAAACCACTCGGGGAAAACTGACACTGCACCAAGCTTAGCAGTCCAAGCATCCCACTCTCACCTTCCTGAACGCAGCACAGAGCGGCGCTGTGCGTCCCCTGTCGCTCGGCGGGGAGCCGCAACACAAATGAAACACGCCCAACGTCTGAGGGAGAAAGAGAGAGAGAGACGAGGACGGATCTCTGCTCTCTCTGCCTCTCTGACCGTCAGGTCACCTGGTATTCAGACCCAACGAGAAGCTAAATATTATGTCAAACCACCCTCTGGACCAATGAATGCGGGCGAAGCCAGTGGGAAGGTGACAGCAGTGTTTTTGAGGTATCACATATCAAAGGAGAGAGAGAGAGAGGTAGAAAGAAAGAGAGAGGGAGAGAGAGGGAGAGGGAGAGACATAGAGCCAGAGAGAGAGAAACAGAGAGAGAGTGAGAGGGGGGGGGAGAGAGAGAGGGAGGGAGAGAGAGAGAGGGAGAGAGAGAGAGGGAGGGAGAGACAGAGCCAGAGAGAGAGAAACAGAGAGAGAGAGAGAGAGAGAGTGAGAGAGAGAGAGAGAGAGAGGGAGGGAGAGAGAGAGAGAGAGAGAGAGGGAGAGAGAGAGAGAGAGAGAGGGAGGGAGAGACATAGAGCCAGAGAGAGAGAAACAGAGAGAGAGAGGTAGAGAGAGAGAGAGAGGGGAAGACGAGGGGAGAGCGAGGGCAGGAAGAGAGGAGGAGTTGACTCACAGTCGTCCCAGTTTGGGTGTTGTCTGGAAGAGCAGCTCTGGTAGAACCTGCAGTTTGTTTCTGTTGAGACGCCTGGTGAAGACAGAAGACACACGTTGGCATGGTGACAACTACTGGAGTTCACTTCAAGTGTGAAGGATGTGAAGCTATCACATTATGTCAAATCATGCACACACAATAAATATATATATTTGTTTAAGTGTGTAAAAATAGATACGAGATGGATACGGATATGTTCTATGTTTGCTCTTTCCTGCCACAGTAAATTCCGTGTTTGTGTATCTTGCGTGGCGATTAAAACTGATTCTGAGATGTTGGTTTTGGAATAGAACATACGTATGTAGAAGCAAAGAGCCATTTGCTGGATGTTGTACTTGTAGAATGGAATCTATGACGAATGACCGCTTGACTCAAGTGCTGACCCAGAAAACATCTGTGTTTTCTGAGACAGCAGATAAGAAACAAAGATGGACGACACACCCGACCCATCGTTTCATTTCTCCTCTGAAGTGGACGGCCATCTGGTCATTGTGGGCCAGAAAGACAGTGACTCAGGGGTCAAGAGGTCACCGCTGAGCAAAAAAACTGGTTGTGCTGCTGCTCCCTGCAGGCCAGGTCAAAGGTTATCTAACACCGGCCTTTGAAAGCTCCCATCAACGACAGGAGACGTGACAGGCTACCATGCTAGGAAGCTGGGATGGGAAAGCTTGATCGTGATCTCCAACCCCCTCCTGAGAGGGATGAGGTGTGTGTGTTGGTGTGTGTGTGTGGCTACAGGAGGTCACGGGGCAGGGGCTGAAGTATGTGGAGGAGGGAGTCATCCAAAAAGAAGCCGGCAGATCTTATCCCAGCCAGCCCCCGCCTCACACGCACCCAGCAGCACATCGCCTAGGCGGGGGGGGAGCTGGAACCCCGCAGCCTCCGAACTCAGCTGACCTCAGGGAGTCTCCAAATAAAACTCCTCCCCCTTCAACTGACACTTTCCTTATCTAAGAAAAAAATCTTATCAAGGTACTGCCTGGCTACTGACTGGATCCACTGACCGACCGTGGGAGGCATGCTGGGATATAACCAAGGTTTCACCCCACACCCTGGGTCTCTCACCCACCCCCCCCACCCCCCACACGCTTTTAACACAGATCAATCGATAACCTAGACCGCTGTAGCATGAGAACAGGGAGCCCCTGAAGATAATCTCGTAGCGGTTATACGTTAACACGGATAGCGACAGAAATTGGTTTGAAAACAACGATTGCGAGTCTTCTGTCCGCGATCATAACATCTGTGTCTGCGACCCCCTCCCTCCTCACACTCGCTAACCTAAACTTCCTCACCTCGTATGTGTGTGTGTGTGTGTGTGTGAGAGAGAGAGGCTCACAAAAATACACAAACACGCCACCCTCACGAACGAGGTTAACGGGGGTGTGACATTCCTAGCCGGGGAGAAAACGGTAAACTGTCCCTGCAGAATAACATCCAGGTAAGGGGATCGTCTAGCAGGATGTGGAGATGGAAGTACGAGCCCCTGTGTCTGGAAAGGAGGTTTTTACCAGGACTACCACGCACATTCTCCGGCTTGGCACCTTGAGATTTGGCCCCGGAGTGAAATGACTCCTGTACCTTGTGGTGCCATGTGCACAACCTCCTGATCCGGCCAGTCAAACCTCTAGCCAAGTCAGTGATCTAGAAAATCAAAGGTTGTGTTTTGAGGCCGTTTTATATTCTTTTTTCTATTTTTTACTGGCAGTTCTTTCTAACACCGTAGTGCAGATCTTCACACTTGGGTGGATGAAGAGAGAGGAGTTTAAGCCGAGTATGGGTGCGCCGAAGCCTTCCCCCTCCCTCATAAAGGTGTCTCTCTCCGTGTTTCTGAAAGGGAGGCGGTGCGTGCATGACGCAGACGCTCGCGGGAGGCAGGAAACGGGCCGAGCTGCAGGCTGATTGCTGATTACGCTGCTGACAGGTGAGCACACACCAACACACCCCACACAAACACACCCTTGTATGCGTTTTGGGGACACTTACAATCTCTCCAGCTGTTTGATGTCCTGGAAAGCTCCTCTCTCGATCACACTGATCTGGTTGTCCTCCAAATGTCTGATGGGATGAAGGAAAACAAAGAAATGTTATCTTCTCACACACACAATAATACGATTTGGGAGACGACGTTGATATAAAACACCAGGGCCTGTTTAGTTAACAGCTAAACATCATGATCGTTTTAAATTGGAACACAAACTCTTGAACTGATGAGATGTTTGCGAGGTGAGACTGCTATAGTGTCGCATGCAAACTGTCGTTAAGCGTTACACTTCAATCTCATTACCCCTTGTTTTAGAAACAGAACTAAGATCTTGGCAGGATGTTGGAGGATCTGTAAGGCTTTCCAGATGCAGCTACAAAGGCAGGAACATGTCAGGATTATGATGTGTTTAAGTTTGTCTGAGAACTTCAAGAGTGACTCGGAAGAGTCATCCATTAGCCAGCGAGAAAGAGAAAGCAAGTGGGAGAGAGAGAGAAGCGCGAGAATGAGAGAGAGAGAGAGAGAGAGCGAGAAGAGCGAGAGAGATAAAGCGAAAGAAGCAGAGAGGATAAAGAGAGGAGCAGAGAGAAGAGAGAGGAGCAGAGAGAACAGAGAGAAAGAGTGAGAGAGAGGGGAGCAGAGAGAAGAGAGAAAGAGAGAGAGAGAGAGAGAGGGGAGCAGAGAGAAGGGAGAAAGAGAGAGAGAGAGAGAGAGAGAGAGAGAGGGGAGCAGAGAGAAGGGAGAAAGAGAGAGAGAGAGGGGAGGAGAAGAGAGTGACTGTTTGTTTGTCTGAGGTTGAAACTCTAGTGCTCGCTGTCCGAGGCCAGATAAGACAGGCCAGAGAGACATGTAGAAGTACAAGACAGAACATTATATTCCACTCATGTAGAATTCTGTCGTTTAGCAGCGATAGGAGCCTTGTTAATAGTTTTTTTCTTCTTCTTTTTTTACAGCAAATGTTAAGATATATGAGTGCTCCTCTTACATAAGTCATTGTTTTGGAAGGGAAGAGACCAGAAAGTCGGCCTAGAGGAGCTTTCAGACGCAGGAGCGCTTTAGCCTTGCGTGTGAGAAGCTTTATATAGAAAAGTACAATGTGGTTCATATTAATGTACATGGTACATACATGGATTGTTAAAAAGCATCTTATTTATCCCAGTAAGAATTGTTCTCCCCATTAGCAAAAAGCCTGTTGCTGTGAATCTGGTAACAATCTCAGGTTGAAAAATTGGCTTCACTTGCTCAGATTATGGACTGCATGCTGATTTATTTATTGAAGTGTAGTCGAAGCCAAAAACATGTAGTGTGGGTGTGTTATGAGCTAAAACGTATTTAATGTATGTTTTATATGTCCCAATCCATACTGGACGAGCCAGTACTTGGGCTTCTGACTGACCCAGAACCAAAGCCTGAACACAGATACTATCGACGTACAGTAGAGAGACTGGGATAAGGAATACTATCCACTAGACACCATTTCTGAGCCATTCATGGGCTTTCCCAGGGATATAAGTCTAAAATGAGTGGCTTAAGGAATCCAGGAGTCAAGCACATCAGTGTGTATGTGTGTGTGTGCGCACATGAATGTGTGTGTGCGCACTGGGTGTGTGTGTGCGCACTGGGTGTGTACGTGACATGGAGAAAGATCCAGAAGCTAAGGGCCCCTGAGAGTCTGGCCTGTTTGCCATCTCTGCTCTCCAGATTCCAGGCCCACGCTACCCCAGCACACGCTGCCCCAGCACACGCTACCCCAGCACACGCTTACCTCAGCACACGCTACCCCAGCACACGCTACCCCAGCACACGCTTACCTCAGCACACGCTTACCTCAGCACACGTTACCCCAGCACACGCTACCCCAGCACACGTTACCCCAGCACACGCTACCCCAGCACACGCTACCCCAGCACACGCTTACCTCAGCACACGCTACCCCAGCACACGCTACCCCAGCACACGTTATCCCAGCACACGCTACCCCAGCACACGCTACCCCAGCACGCTCTACCCCAGCATGCTCTACCCCAGCATGCTCTACCCCAGCACATGCTACCCCAGCACACGCTACCCCAGCACACGCACATGCCGTCAAACTAGGGACATGTCACCGCCGTTAATCATGGACCACATAAAACCCAGTCCACACCACACGTGGGACAGACGCTTATTACCGCTCCTCCGACCCTGGCCTGCCACGTTTATTTTTATCTCCGCGGCGCTCTTCAACCAGGCTCTTATCGAGGAGGTAAACAGCACCGAGAGCTCAATGATTACAGTCATCAGCTCATTACACACACACACTTGTTAAGTCTCTCCACAGGCAGAAGAGGTTGAAGAGAGCTCATCGAGTGAGTAAAGGACAGCTTCAACATCAGACCGCCCCGTGTGAACCTTGACTGTCTGTGTTCTGGAAGTTACTAAAAAGTTAAAGTACCGAAGTTCTTTTGCACTAAGGAGATCTTATTGAAATCGGATGAATTGTTGTAAATGATTCCATTTTATCTCTCGATGATCGCTGATTTCTGTTTGCTTGTTGGACTTCTCTTTCGTTATTTTCTGTTTTAGGAGTTACAGCGGCGTGTGCATGCGAGGAAACTCACAGAACACGCAGGTTCTTCAAGCCTGAAAAGTCCACTTTAGTAATCCTGGTGATGTTGTTCCGGTCCAAGTCCCTGAGAGGGGGAGAGAGAGGGAGGGAGGGGGGAGAGAGAGAAAGAAAGAAAGATTAGCATCATTTCTGCACATCAGATCTCTCTACGTTATGTTACATTTACATGTAAACTACATTACTCCTAGTTCTAGGTGAGGCCTCTTCGACTGAGGAGAAAATTTTTACTCGGCGTATAACATCAACACCAAATATTTAATTCGATTTGAGAGCCTACATGTGTTCCGCGAGCCATATCGTGAGAGGCTCGTTCTGAAAATGAGTGCTGCTGCGTAATGAATATGTTAAAAAAACAATTACAGGAGACATTTTAACTTGAGCCAAAAGCTTGTTTTTTCTAGATTGTTACTAAAATGTATATATATTATAATATAAAATTTGTCCTAACAAATACTTAGAAGAATTACGTCTTATTGCTTACATGAGGACTGTTTATTGACCTTGTGCCACACTGGAAGTATTAAGAGAGGAAATATGCTTTCTCTCACATGCCGAGCACGCTTCCATTGCTGCACATGCACAGGCAATAATGGTCACACACACACACCGTCCAGCAACGATGGGCTCAGCGTGTTTCTCATAACGTACACAAACATTTATAAATCTGATTTAAGGGCATATTGGATTTCAAAAGGCTTCCCTAGCCATCCACATAAAGACCTCTAATAGGAGCCATATTGTGGCCGAGGAGAGGACGCAAGGCTGCTAACAGCTAGCCAGCCCTCTCCCCCTCACCTTTAGCCCCCTCCCCTCCCTCGCTCTCCCCTCTCCTGCCACTCTCCCCAGTCCACTCTCGAACCCCTCGAGCTATCCCACACATCCACCTCCCACTCCCCGAACTCCCTTCTAATCCCCCCCCCCCTCCACGTTTGTTACAGTGGAAAACTTCAACGGTGAACTCCTGGGGGAGAGCAGCACACAATGGAGCCAAATAAAAATCAGCTCTTTAAAGCCAGGTGGGGGTAACAAAATCTACAAACAGCTTTTGTAGCACCCTGCTGGTCATTGTTTGTTTTCGTTTGTGCGCCAAGGATAAGGTGGCAATCCAAACAGCAGGTGTCCGCAGCCTCACAATAGCTCCCAAACACGGCCAGGGCCGCCTCACCTCGCCCGAGGCCTGTAAACCAATGAACCGAGAGGTCTGGGTCCGGGCGCTGACAGAGCACTTCGCTTTACCTCCGCCTAAATCAGTCACAGGAGATCTTTATGGGTCAGGCACACCACATACAGGAATAGAGATTTATCTGCTGGAAATAAAAACACAGAGAACCAAACTCACTCCCTCCCCCCCCCCAAAGTCCCGCCACAAAAAACAAAATCCTAATTCACATGAAGGGCCACTCTCTCAAACTCTTTGTTTTTTTGTTTTCAGCGAAACTTGCCGATGTCGTTTCCTGCCATAATCTCCGCCGCCACGCTCTAATCGGCTGCTCTGGTCTTCGAAGGCAGACAGGTATGTTCCATTTCCTTTTCAAAGTTTCTGAACCATGTATGGAATCTTAATTGACTTCTTCTACAGCGCAGTGTCTCAGTTTCTTTGACATCAGATACTTTGTTTGTGGAAAACTCCAACCTTCGGCTGGGGGGGCTAATCTTTGGAGCGGTGCGCTCTCTTCTTTCAACTCGGAAATACATACATACATTTTATATGAGGGTTTATATTCAAGTGATGAATATGAAGCAGTACAGTAGGCTACATGGTGAACAGGCCAACTATGTGCAGACGACTCTCCGGAGTCTGAATGAGGCTTACATTGATGGGACAATAATTACGTATTCCACCCCTGATGGGAATATTGACCATCCACCCAAGCCTACACATCAGGACTAGCAGGGTTGATAGAGGGAGTGTGGAATCATTCTCGAAAGCTTCCAAGCTCGGATGTCAGCCATACCACAAAGGAATTCTTTGTCTAATTGTAGATGCTAGTATTTTTCATGCAAGTCCAACGATCCCTGCTTGTTCCTGTACGTATACCCACGTCACTCTAAACATGCTGTACTCAGCAGCAAAACTAGGTTTACTTCACTTTTAACTTCACTTCAGAAGGATGTCAAATAAAGACATTTCCGGACAAATCTACGCCGAGCTAGAGCTATCGTCTAAACTGATGGATATACAGTACACACACTTACACACACACCTCTCTCTCTCTCTCTTCATCCCATTTGCTTGCCCTCTTCCTCGCGCACACACTGCTACGAGTCATATGAGACTGGGCGCTCCGCTGAGGCAATGTTTTTGGAAGGCTCTTATCAGGAATATTGATGGTTTCCAGGGTGTAACATGGTCCGTGGCTTGCTCTCCCTTCCCTACCACAAATCCTCCCTTATTTTCCAGAAACATCTGATCTCTGTTGTTTTTACCCTTCTGGAAACACGGCTTAATATTGTCATGTCAAATGTATTGGGTTTGTTATACTACCAACTACTAGTTTGAGATCAAATACTTGCTGTCCTTCTGATTGAAGCCAGGGAAGATAGGTGTCAACATCCAAACATCCCCTTATCAGTAAACAGTGACAGTTATTAGGTAATCTTGGAGGTGGCAGTAACCGTGGTGATAGGGACAGCGTGAAACTAGCTAACGACTGTCTGAGGAGTCATGGTAACTGCTTCCGAAACAACATCAAGCAGAGGTACGGATCATCCCCACAGATCCCAAGGAGGGGAGAGATGGTTATATTCGTCGATTATAAAATGAAGGTCCATTATTTTCTGAATAGTTATTCCAATGCCTGCAAAAGAACAGTATCTCTGAGCGGCCTGTTGCAGAGATCATACGCTGTTGGGTGACGCTCCCATTCAGGGAAGGGTTAGCAGTCCAACCCAGGTACTGCAGATGTTAGCTGTACTGTAACTGCTGAATGGGGTATAAGGCCCAGGTACTGCTGTTCACACAATGAGCTTGAAAAAATAAATTGGACAAGGACCAGAAAGTAACCAAAACAGCAGAGAGCAACAGATGCAATATAAAGCGAGAGCAATGACACGTGAAAAAATATGCTCCTTTAAGAAACCCTGACCGAGATACACACAATAAAGACCAAATGGTTAAACCACTGAACTCCCCCGCCCCCCCCCCTTAGACTTTAGACTAGTCTGTGGGACCTTTGTAAACTCCTGGGAAGCTTGCGGGCTACGGCACTCTGATGCCGAATCTTTCATTCAAAAGCAAACAGTAGTTCTCAAGTGTTCCTCGTCTCCCTGGATCTTTGTCGGACTAAAGAACCCTCATTCTAGACGCTAGAACAGTAAGAACGGGCCTAGTCCCGGTGTTAGCTACCCTCCAGTTCATCCTGACGACGGGCACCAGCAGGCCAGGTCTTCAGCAGACCAGCCTTGTTTACCGCGTTGCTAGCTGCAACATGGCATTAGTTTTTTTTTGAACAGCCCTCGGCTTACATCAGCAGTGGCAAAGGCGGAAAACCTGCGCGGGGTTTCACCATATTTGGTCGCCAGGGATAAACACGGTGTCACTTCTCGCTAAACGGAACGAGGGATGAGAATAGAAAGATGGTCCAGATAGAGAGGGGGGCCAGACCAGCTTGATGTTTTGCTTTGGTAACAGAACAGCAACAACAGAATGACAATGTGCGTCAACCCCAAAATAACCTCTTCGTCTTCGTGACTCCCCGAGCCAGCGAGACAGACCCTCTTGGAACAGTCACACTGTGTCACTTCATTTGGAAATCAACCTTGTCCAAGGACATTGGTGACTTGGAGCACTTTCTTTAGCAGCTTATGACAGCCTTTGCCTCTGGCCTTTGAATTACTGGTAGGGGTAATAAAATAGCTTTCACCGGTTTTTATATTTTTTTATGGTGGACAGCAGATGGATTTCTAAAAAGACAGTGTCCCTAGGAAGCTTCTGTTAGAAGTAAGGTCAACTGGTCAACTAGTCCCCAGTGTGACCCACTAATTCATACTGATGGGACACAAGAGCTGGTGAAGTGGTCACTACTTACAAGATGAGTTTTAAAAAGGACTGGTTATGGCTAACAAGCTTTATCTGGGATTTAGGTCAGCAGGCTAAATGTCAACAACAACTACATCTGGCAGACCAGTCCAGGTCGCAATTATAGTCTCTCTAATGGAGTGTGCATGCATAATTTCATCTAAATACGGAGATGATTAGGGAAATGAACGAACAGAGGACAGGATGGGGGCGAGCATATCATTCCCTTTTCCTCCCACTCTCCAATAATTCTTCGAAAGGCTGGTTGGTGGACTGTGGGTGCGGCTGTCAAGATTGCGCAGCAGCCAATCACCAGCGAGCTGATGCGAGCCAGGAGCGGGCACCGCAAGTGCGGCACCGCAACGGTAATCACATGCATTGTTCTGGAGGTGTGAAGCAGAGCAGGGCTGGGAAGTCTGCTTTGCACGCTGGACTTCTTCAGACACCGGCAGAGGAGGGGGGAATAACAGGCAAGACATTAGAGATTGGGGAGGGGGTGGGGTGTTGTGGTGGGGAGGGGGGAGGGGGGGGGTGCAGTTAAAAACAGGAGACGGTATGCGTGCATGGAACGCTACCAACGATCTTATCGAGGTTGCGATTTTCTCAGTGCGAAACAGCCGTGCGTCTATTACTTTTTTATTTTATTTAAGCGAAAGTTAGAAAGCAGTTTATTAGAGGAAGCGTTTTCCAGCAGTGAACTCATGGCACCAGGAGCCCCAGCGTGGGGCCTGAGCTCATCATTAGAGCAGCAGTCCCACTTCGGGCCGTTCTAGAGGCTGGGGGCCCGGGAATGAACTGCCCCCCAGGGAAGCCAGCTCGCCTAGGTCTCCTCATAACACACGCTCCTATGTGCAGCCACTCTTGAGAACCAGTGGACACGTCTACTTATGAATGTCTGATCCCCAGAAGAGCTGACCCTACGCTGGATGAAATTCCCAAAATCAAAAGATTTCCCCCCCACCTTCACTTACCACCTGCACCACACATGGAAACAACTGTTAAACCCTATTGAGACGCATTCCGAGTGATGTGCTTTTACAATGTCACAGTCATGTCTGAACCAATGCTGAGCTGCTGCAGGAACCTAATAATTGGAAAGTCATTAGATTACGACTCGTGGTAGGATCGATCTAAATGCCACATTCACAAACCTTGCTTAAAAGTCTTGTTGGATGAATCATGGCATGCTTTATATTATTTGTATTATATTGTGGTTGCCTCCAAACCAGTATTCTCAATAAACTAGTACTTTCTCCAAACGACGTGCAATTTGATTGAAGGATTGGATCCACCTTAAGGTCAGAGGTCACCACGCTTGCCAGCTCAGGAAAGTAAGACAGGTGGTACTTGTTGAGCGCGTAAAAATATATTTTTCAAGCATTATGTTTGGAAAACAGCAACGCACGAACAATGCCGTAAAATAACATACAAATGAAATAAGTATTATTTTATATTAAATAAGCAGTAAAGGTGGCTTACAAACGCTCTGCATTCCTCGGTATTCCCTTTGGCACCGTCCTAAAGCCTTGACCTTGGCAATCCACATGCGAACCAGAACAACTGCATTTATGGGGACAGCCGTCCACCGCAGAACCGCACAGGAAGAAGCAGAACATCAGGGTCCAAACCGGCCAGGGACTCTCCGTCTTCTTGACTTGTTCAGTCAGTCCCATGATATCCAATGAGACGATACGCAGCCTTAGAACTAACAAATCAATGGCCAAAAAAGGTTAAATATTCTGCAATCCCCCCCAAATGAACAGGTCTTAATAAGACAATATCTCGTTCATAAAGAATGTAACCATTCACAGGGATAAACCGGGTAATTAAAGTTTTTCGATGTTGGCCAACTTCATGAAAATCGATTCCCAAGTTGCGCTCGTTTTGGAAATCTCAGTCGTGTTCAGATGTTTTCTGATAATTTTAGTTCTACACGAAAGAGACAGCGGAATATTAATAAGGACTATTACATGTAAACTTAATTGTAATTCCGTTCTCAAATGCAATAATCCAAAAAGTCGTAAGAAACTGGATAAACTTTTTGGATAAACTCCACAAAGTCCACACCAATAACCCCCAAAATCCTGAAAAATAAAACTTGGGAGGAAGTGGAGGAGACAAAAGTTGGAAAAATAGACGAATTCCTCAGTTTTAGTTAGAACTCCACCGTGTGAGCATCTATCTGCCCCATGACATCGGTTCAGAATCGACACTCAAGAAAAGGCATGTAGGCTGGAGTCTGAGAGAGGGTCATACCTCCATCTCCATCTCCAACCCCCAAACCCCCTCCACATCAGATCCCTACTGGTTCATACCCTGCTGATGTCACTAAACACTGAAATCCCACTTCTTTAGGTAGACCTCATCTACGACTCAGTTCAAGAAAACGAATTAAAAGATTATTACCCTCAATACGACTTGAATTGGAAATGAGACATTCAATTTACATAACAAGTGTACATCAAAATGTACGTGTCTGTTTCCAAACCGCATACAATAATCCACAGTAAAATAATGAAAGAAGAAAAAAAGAGAAAAGTTTAAGTTTATGTACTGTATCCACCTCCTCTCAGCCCTTGTCTCAGGACTCACATCTCTTATATTGTAACTGCACTGCCCTCTTCTGGTGATCCTACAATTATAGATTAAATGACAGAACAATTAATTATAATATTATTGTGTTATTTCTCTGAATATGCACAGGAAATACATGTTAATATTAATATTTAATTCAAAGACATCCACTTATTCATGTTTCCTTTCTCGTTTGACCTACATTCATAATGTGTAATTTGGGGATTGTCTGCAAAAACCTACTATGAAACTAAAGATATGTTGAGCAAAGCATTGGCAAATGTGATGTGAAAGCCTGATGGCTTAATATGGGCGACGGGGATAGCCAGACATTGTGTGTCTGGTCAACTGTGTGTTTGGTAGGAAGGCAAGTTTCACTTGTCCATCTCCATCCACATGTCAGTATCTGCTTAAGCTGTGGACCATGTGTGGAGAGGTTTTACTGACACACACACACAGCAGCGGCAAATGGATAAATCAGACGTGCGAGTGTGTGTGTGGGTGTGTGTGTGTGTGTGTGTGTGCACCTGTGTGTTACATCAGCGTCACAGTAAGATCACATTGTAAAGAGAGCTAACCTGCATACCTACCACGGCCAAGCCAGGTCTAAAACTTAATGTGAAGTCAGAAACTGACTTTTAATATTAAACAGTGCAGGTTGTTAACCTTTAGCCATCACTCTCTATTAAACTCATGTATTTTTTTATAAAAAAATGTTCCCTGGCTCCATATAGCCAGAGACGGTAAGAACACCAGCAGGCTTCATTCCCAGACTCAAGATGTCCACACCACTAAACACACACGCTGAAAAGAAAACAATGTGGCTGCCACTTTTGTTCGTTGACCAGTGACCAATATCGAAATAACATGACATAAAGTTTTAAGACATAAAAGTCATCAACTACAATACGGTAAAACTTTGAAAGCTACAGGTGTAAAGTATAAATGTATTAAAAGGTTTGGAACCTTTAAACTTTCGGTGAAGATTTACCGATTTGTTCACTGTTGCACTTTCTCAGAGCAGGGGCTGTATGGAGTGGATAGGACAGACTTGGCAAGCTACATAGATTATCTGAGGGAGACTGTCTGCGAGAAAGACCCATTATCCTGCCATTAGTCTTGAGAGCCCATTTTAATAGACGGCCCTAACATTGAAAGAAATCCAAACTTTCCACCAATTACGTCAATCTCGGCTCATTTTGGGGATGAGAGAAATTGGAGAGCATCTTGGTCAATAGATTTCCTCCTAATAAAATACTGTAATTCTCTGTGTGTCAAGTTACTTGCGTTCTAGATTTGGTTTGGCAGCAAGAAAAATGCGTATTGCCAATTGTATTCATTGCTACATTGGTACAACCTTTCTTTATTCAAAAATAGTGTAACAATGGTCTGACAAAACTGTCAAAATAGTCAAATGACATTGTAAATTATTAGTTTTAATAGTTGTATCCCTAAAGGTCTGTTTCTCTTTTAATTGTATTTTAATTGTATTGAATATTTTTTATACTGTGTGCATTGTGTTGCTCATGATCCTATCTTGATGAGTTTAACAGAAATATCAGACCAGCAACACAACAGCAAGAAGCAGCTCGCCCTCAAAGACTCGACACTCCGGCTAACACGGTCATCTGGCACCTTCTTATGCTTGTTGTGCGCCTGTGTGTATTCGCGTGTACGTGTGTTTGTGCGGGTTTTGTCGCCAGCCAGTCAACGGGACTCACTTCCTGTGTGACACGGTGCCATGTGTGTGACCAGTAGAGCGTTGAACTGCCAGCCGCTAGCCTCCCGCGCCACAGAAAGATGCTAATTACTAACACATTGTCTCAGCTCGTAAAGGGAGAAGACAGAGGGCAAAGAGCACCAGGGGAGGGAGGGCGGTAGTGTGAGGGCAGGGAGAAATGGAGGAAGAAAAAAACCCTGAAATACCATAAAGGGAGGAAGCATAAGTCACATGGCTCTCACAGCTACAGCCCCTTAAGGAAAGTACTGTCAGGTCTCCGTCAAAGCCGTTGAAAGGTCAGTCTCCAAACCCCTCGGTTCTTATGCTTACCATTACCCCAGCCACGGGAGGGGAGAGTGGCCTGCCAGATCTTAGTGGGAGTGCACAGAATACAGGAGAACAAAAACCCTTTCTGACTTCTGTCTCCCTTCGTGGTGGGTGCACAAACACATGGAAACAATAGAAGCGCCACATGTTGCCACGGCGTCTCTTCTTCTTCTATGTATTTGTATGCGTCCGATGTTGCCCCCGGCCACTTCCAGCGCTCAACATGCCGTTTTTTAAATGGAAAACTCGGAGCTGCCTGTCTCATGGTCTCTGACTTACCCTGGTGTACAGGAGGAGCACATTCATTGAAGTTCCTAAACACGTTGCTCTTGATTACATTTACATCTAGTCGTTTAGCAGACGCTCTTATCCAGAGCGACTAACAGCAAGTACAGGGACATTCCCTCTGAGGCAAGTAGGGTGAAGTGTCTTGCCCGGGAGACAACATCATGTTGGCACAACTACCTAACCACTCAGCCACCTGAGTCCTTGATACCGACAGGGTTAGATTAGGGGAGGGGTTCAAAGATTGACATGCCTCCAAGCACATGTTGTTAATATTCCTTCAAATTCTGCAATTGCAGTCAAAACAGCATCAAGGCACATTTGTTTTTGATGAATGAAGAATGAAAACGGAGCCATGCTAATCATGAAGTGAGTCATGTGCAGATGGTGGTCCTCTGCTCTCCTATAAGCTTTTGGATCTCAAGAACGTTTGTTTTGGCTCTGAGCTACATTGTCTGAACTTGTACAACACAGTTGTAGAACAACCGTGGAAAGGCTAATCACAAACCAACAACAACCAGAGACTACCCAGAATGCCCCCCGTGTAGCGTTCCCTGGTCGGTGGAGGAAGTGGACAATTAGACAGACATGTTGCAGGAGACCCAGGGTTCAGCCATGTTGAGGGAGCGAAGGACAGGACAAGCCGTCTGGGATCCCGGAGAGGTGAAGGTTTAGGAGCGGCAAACCGATGCCCCCTGAGACCCATCCAGCACAAGACACACACATCCCACACAAACACACGCGCTCACCTCATCAAACACTGCCATCTCTATCAGGATCAGCCTTAAATAATCCCATATGTAGGTTGGACCCTTAGAAACATTGCTAGAGAGCATTCCCCCCCCGCCCCCCAACCTCCTGTGTAATGCCTGATGATGGATGATCCAATTTACCAGGGAGCTATGACACCAACACAGAAGGGCCTTGCTGGCCAGACCTTCCCCTTCTTGAATTTCTCTTTCTCCTGTGACTTCTATTTCCATTTACATTTTTTTCTAGACTTCTGCACCTATGACCTCTCGTAATGTGTAAACTGCCAAAGTCTCATAGAACTCGAGAGCGGCTCAGTTCTCTGAGACTGTGCAGCTTCGAGCCCCACGAGCACGGGAACGTCTAACGCACGGGGAAAGGGGACAAACTCTTAACGTTCCCCAAAAACCTCGAAACAAAAACTGAGAATTAAAATCCCATTTCACCAGTGAACCTCCTAAATTGCCACAACATCTCGCAGGCTTGTGTCAATAATGAACAAGGGGCAATAGCTAATTGCTTCAAGTCTCCCCGCCGCACTGCTTTCCCATGACTGCGGCCTTGCAAAACTATAAGCTCTGTGTCTTCGTTTATGGTTCAGCACTAATCTGTAATTAACACTTACCCCCAAAATCGGACCACTGATTGAGAGGCAGCACATGCCAGCCATCTGTACAGCTAGCTAGCCCCCTGATGTTAACCCTGTGTGTGTTAACCTAAGGCAGTAACAAAACTCACGCAATCACACATCACATGGATGTTTACAAACGGATGTCCTAGCAGCATTTATCTGGAGTCTCGGGAGGGGGGGGAACAGTCAAGCACTGATTTACTAAACGGCTCGGTTGGAAATGTAAGCAGCCATTAGCAACGAGCTGGCTAATGTGCAATGCAAATTTTTCAAGCGAACGCGTACACACACAGACAGGCGTACGAGCAGGACCACTCAGTCACAGGCCAAATCACAGAGTTGCCTTGTCCTCTGGGCTTCAGGGTACACATGTTAACCAATCAGTGACATGGGGGTCTTATCTCTCAACCTGCGGGGAATCAAAAAAATTATGCTGGTTATTAATTAAATCTGTCACTTCTCCGTCTGTCTAGCCCCCTCGTTTTGTGTCTCAGGAGGTCTCGGAGCAAGCTAAATGAAATCCAAAAGGACCCTCTAAGGGGTTTGAAAGATCTGAATCAACAACTTCAAGTTTTTTCCAGAGAAAATACCAAGCCAAAGTAGGTCAATAGAATAGCGGCAAGAGTTCAAAACCTTAGCAAGGCATTTTAATGAACCCAACCTTAACAAAGTGATTTTTGTCCCCGAGAGAATGCCAGTGAGGTTAGTGGGGAGCCTAGGGGTATAGCCCTGAGAAGCAGGCTAAAGTCGGGGTTAGGAACAATACTCCGAGTTCAAGGCGGGTGAGCTAACACAGACACTCAACAAGCCCTGAACAATGACCTTCCTTTCTCCACAGCACTTTTGTCCACATGAGAAAATTGGAAATACAGCACATTATGAGGAGGACCTTGGGAAGGTGAAGGTTGG
Source organism: Protosalanx chinensis (assembly GCA_030340685.1). Taxonomy (NCBI): domain Eukaryota; kingdom Metazoa; phylum Chordata; class Actinopteri; order Osmeriformes; family Salangidae; genus Protosalanx; species Protosalanx chinensis. The sequence goes on from CM059330.1 coordinate 10,743,796, forward strand.
ATGCCAAGCCGCTCATCCATTGATGGCAGAATTTAGCAGCTGCGAAGCTGTTTGCTCTGTGAAGGGCCTAGAATGGCAGAGGCCCAAGGAAAACAGCTCTGCGGGGACTGACAGTGGGAACTTTATCCTTCTGTAAGCAGGCTGACCGTGGCCTAACACGGGGACTAGGGGCTTGTCCTAAATCAGCCCTGATATTATGTTTACAACAGCTCAACTGTACAAAGACTTGAGGGAAATGGAAGATAGGGAAGCGCAAGGGCTGAGCAAACACGCCTAGACAGCAAGTTAAATAAAAAGAGCGATTCCAGCGTTCCAGTCTATAAAACCACAATATGTCGTGTTTTTATTTTTTTATTTTTATGGAGAAAGGAATTGTCTAGAAGTCGTTGGAACTGGATTGGCAGGCAGGTGGACCTACTTTTGGGATGCAACGTGCGAGTGGATGTGTGTGTGTGTGTGTGTGTGTGTGAGAGAGAGAGAGAGAGAGAGAGAGAGAGAGAGAGAGAGAGAATGTGTTTAAGTCTATACTTTTTTGCTCTTTTGCAACTGCGAGTCCGGAATTGGAATTGGAATGACGATTGCAGCCGAGGGCAGTGGTCGGTTTAACAATGGATCTAGTGTGTGGAATGTGGAAATAGGAATTTGACAGAGCTCCACAAGGCATTTAAGAAAGCCAATTCTCTATGGGTGTTCCAAGTGTGGCCTATAAAATGCAACGGCCTGGGGTGGTGTTCTTTTGATTCATCTCAGTGTGATCAGCACGTCTAATTTAATCAATTAGTTCCACCTGCCGCAAATGTCGTTTTTGGGAGCTAGTATAATACTTTACTACTGCTGGGGAAATGGTCTTCCCAAGAAGTGTGCTTACTGAGTTTCCAAGCCCCAGCTTGACTGATGGTGGGATATGGGAGGTGTCTTGGACACCGTGAAAAAAAAAAAGGCAAATGAAAAGCAGTTTTAGAAATCAACACTTAAGCTTTTATTTTTATTATGTATCGCTCAAACCCGGGTTTCTGAGAAGAGGTGCCAAGATCTCACCATTCGTTCATCAACTCTCTCAACTCCCAGGGCATTCACAAAACAACCACAAGCAATCGGAATTATTTATTGCACAAAAAAGAACTCGTGAAAAGCAGATCTTTGTTGTGTTGCAGTGACTGTGTATGTGTTTGTGCTTGCGGGCGGGGTGGGGGTGTGGGGGGGGGTGGTGTGTGGAGAGAGTCCCACACACCACCAGATGAGGGATGAACCTTCATGGATTTAGCATAGTTCATAAAACAGTTAAAGATTAAACATAGTTCAAAATACTGGTCATATCTCCCATGGGTCACTCTGATGAGGGGGGCGGGGGAATAGGTGTGTGATATCGACCCCGGTGCTCGTACCAGTTTGGCTTGAATTCCCAGGACTCTGAGACACAAGGAAAGGTGTTTATCCTCACTTCAGCCTCCATTACGAGGTTGGCTGAACGACCATGTCGGTGCAGGCAGAAACAACAGTCTGCTCCTCTCTGCCAAGTCTCTTCCTGGGATAGATGGGTGGGCGTATCTCCCTGGCCCTGGCACCACCATTGTGCGTCTGTTGACAGACACTTGGATCAACCTCAGCCTCTGGACTCACCACCAGGCTAATACAGCCATGAAGGGAAAGGGGGGGCGTCTAAGGTCAAACCTTACATGACAGGGGTCAGCAGCTAAAGATGAACACCCCTGGATGTTTTCTACAAAACGCTTTGAAAGCTGTAAGTTTAAGTTAAATATCCTCAGACACCATAGATGCAGTACTTTACACTGGAGATCCGGGAATCTGATTCTTGATGTTGTTTAACTGGCAAGCTAGTTCTGTGTATAGGATTCTCTTCTGATTCAACGTCCTATATTTTTGAGCTGCTCCTTGTTCTTGTACCTGTGTGTAATACTGTAACACACACACACACACACATACACAGGCATGTGTGCACAGTTAATCATGTGAAAAGTAATATAGGATTGTAATGCCTTTTCCTATAAGGTATCACTCAAAAGTCGGCCGAATGTATTTTAATAAAACCAGGAATTATGATTTACAATAGCGCAGTTGCAAATTCAACAAAAACATCAGACAGATAACCTTTAAGATAATAAAGTAAAACATTTCATTATTGAGATGAAACTGAGCAGTCAGTCAGACTACATTGAACTCATAGATAGTGTCTCGACTTCTGAAAGCGGCGAGGCCTTTTCCCTCCGCTATCTCTAATAATTCAGAATAGTTTACAGTTTGAGGCACGGCTTTGAAGTGAAATCTGAACCGTAACTTTTGGTGATACATGTTAAGAGCATGGCTGTGAGGAGCATCCGTGTGCGTGTGCACCCGGGACGTCTGCGTATGAAGAGACACGAGGTAGATGAATGAGTCTGGGGTCTTGCTACTAAAGAAAGCCGTTACGATGCACATGGATTGCATTGTTTCATCCCCCCCTCCATTCACACACACAACAACTGTTTTTATTCAGAGGGTAAAGCTAGCACTGGAGACTGACAGGTCAGCAGGTTCGCTCAACTTCTCTCAACATAGGGACGTTTAGCAGAGGCGATTGGGAAGCAGAAATACTTAGCAGTGTGGACACAGTGGGAGTTCTCCAGCATCGATTTACCACAGCGATTCTGCACCTTCCGACCGCCCTCTAAAGAAGGTGGAATATTTGACCTATGTTTTGAAAAATCTTGTTGAACCATGTTTGAACACTATTCATTTTAATGTGCTTCAGAGAAGTGGCTGGATGTCCTCCCTGCATTCCTCCTCCCCAGTTCATTTTCCAGCATCAACGTTTTAGATAAAAGATTGTGCAGGAGACCCAGTTTGAGGATTCAGTCTAAGAATGTCTTGTCTTTCAACTCCGCATCTCCACTTATAGATGTAATTGAGACATACTTATTTTTGTCTCGTAAGACTAATAGTTCCGAATTGCACAAATGACGTCGACATTGCAATGACGGATGGAGAAAGAGTTGAAGAGTGTGATGTAGAATGAGTGAGTAAAGGAATAGTAAAGGAACAGTAAAGGGGTAAAGGAACAATCAATGCAACAAACAACTGTTAAGTTGCTTCTTTCCTAAAAGCCTTTCTTAACCTAACCCCATCAACCCACACCAGTGCGCTAACCCCGAGTACTCCGTTTGACATCTTCCCCAGTCCAGCCCCCCCCCCAAACCCCCCCAGCCCTCTCTCCCAGCTCCCCTTCCCCCAGGACCAAAGCCCCAGCCCTCCTGGATCCCGACCAAGCTCCTCTAACCTAGGCTCCTCTCTCCACTTCCTTTCACTTTATCTCCACATCTCCCTTCTCCTCGACAAATACTTCCCCGCCTCATCTGGCGCAGTTGCTTTCGATTATGCCTCCACCTCTCCCTCCCTGCCTCCCTCCCTGCCCCGCGGCGCCTTTGATGTGGATGAGAGACAGAGGCGCAGGGTGGGATGGAAGATGGCGGATCCCAGATAAGCCTCGGCCTCGGCCAAAGAAGCCCAGGCTGGTCCTCGCTCTCCCCTCTCCCTCCTGGTGCTTCGGCGTGGCAGGGAGTCTACTGGGCGCAACCAGGCGTGATGTTTAAAAGACTCGGCCTTTGCTTTGGTGTAAGTCAACATGAGTTTCTTTTCAGCAGTTCCCATTAAGGTTCTTTACTGTGCAGTATAATCGGACCAAGTATGGGATAGCCTTGCGATAAGTGAAACTGACGTTCCCAGTCATGGCTTTTACGATCCTCATGATTCTGGACGTGGTCTTGGACCCTTTCCCTCTACTTAGAACCTGGGTTAAGTCCAGGAAGGAGGGATAACCGATATCTTGAGCCCAATGTTGCCTTTAGTCAGCTCCAACCATTAGTGATGCAATGTGGCTGCTAGGGAACCGAGATGTTTATAATCTTACGGCGATGGATGTGCAAGATAAAATCAGTGTGACTGCGGCGGGGGGTGGAAACGAGGAACATTAAACAATGGGTTTATTATGCTGAGCGCGACAGAGTTACTGGTCAAACACAGTAGCTTAGCGGAACTGCATTAGCGTTCAATCGAGTCTGACTGAGTTACTGATTGAAATTCCCTGGAAATAATGCAGGTGGTTCAGGGTTAGATGTTGGGTATTTGGGCCAAGGGAAGAGCTGTTGGCAGCCCCCATGTTGTCTCCTGGCTCCAGGGCTCGATGGTTAGCTGCATAACAGTAGCCGGGAGGAAGAACAGAGGTGTAGACAATGACCCCCTCCCCGTCACAACACAGCCAGCAGACCTGAAACCAGCCCAGCCCGGGGTATTACACGCACTCAGAGATGCCGGGGGGGAAGTATTTGTTCGAAGCCCAAGTCAGTTTGGTTTAGCCGCTCTTTATATCCGCCACGATTTATCGCTGTTTTGATTGGCCTTTTCAGCTATGGGGGCCGTGTGTGTTTTCAGTGGCGTAGAGGAATGCGAGGGGGGAATGTGTTGATGTTACTGTGAAGCCCAGCACACATCTCCTTGTCAGCACCTCCAACCCACCCTGATAAGGACCGCTATCAGATGGGAAAGAATGCCGCCTGTACAAAATAAGGCTGTGCGAGATGCTTCACAGCAGACCGCGTAAGTTCCACAAGTTTGTTTACAGCAATAAATCGGTCGGTGCGCCTTCTGTTTTAAAGCTGGATCAGGACTCTGCTGGGGGCGGGTGACTGGCCCTCCACACATCCCCCTCACAAGCCCTGTTTTACACGGACAAGCAGGCTAGCAGAAATTTTGTGCCAGCATTTTGTGACACAGACAAAATAAGAGATTGCAAGACGGTGTCATTGATAACTCCGAACGGGTCCTACGGATCTCTCCTGAAAACGTTGCGACCTCTTAAATTGGGACAACTTTCTCCCGTCATTCACTGTTTATAGAATACAATTTGTTTAGCTTTCTCTCTAAGTGCTCTCTTGGCTATGGTGTTAAGCGCAACCACCGTAAACACTCCATCAATCATAAACTTGAGCAGAAGCTCTGGGGGAGAAAACAAACTGCGGTTCAACGTCTGCCGATGACCCGGGGTCATGGAGAACCACATTGGCCTGCTCGACTCCATTAGACATCTGTTGAATACTACATCCAATCGTTCATCATCCAACGGCCTCCTTGCCCTTTCTAGTTCATTCCTTCATTTATTCATGCATTCATTCCTTCACAAAAAAAAGTACCGTGACCTTTGACCCTGTATGATTGTTGGTGGTGACAGGAGATGCAAATGGCAGTCAACCTTTCAAGAACACACACCTCGACGCCTCAGCGCCGGCGGGAGTCGAACAGGAGGCCCCCCTTACCTGCCATTACCCAGCCTCCCTGAGAGGAGACCGAGCTCACGCACAAAAAAAAAAACATTTTCATTGCTTATATCTTGGCCTGACAAGAACAAGAGATAATGGCCTAAAGATCAATGGTGACTTCAAGCAAAGGGGCTAAAGCAAGAATACATTTTCAAGGTTTTCATACCTTCGTTACCTTCCTCTGCCCCCTCCTCCGTCAGATTCAGCATCGGGGAAGAGCAATTCCCCTCTGCCACTTGTAGTTGTGTCTGTCATAAATCAGCGGCTAGCAACAGAGCATCTTTATCCAGGCTCTAATCTCTTCCCAAGCTCTTATCCAATTAAACCGTCCCCAGACGTGACAGCGAGGAGCCTCAGAAAAAGAGAAGCTACCGCATCAAGACGCAGACAAACACCCCCTGTCTGCCCTTGCTCTAGCTCGCAACCAGATGAGACGCAACAGCGTTTCCAGGGGTGCGCGCGTCGGAGCACGGGATTGTGGGACGTGGAAATCCTCTTTCTTCCGCACGTTGTCCTGATATCCGTGTGTTGTCATTTGTTTAGCGATTTCCTGCTACAAATCGTCGTGGAGATGAGCCTTGACAGACATAAACCAGTCCTGTGTGTCATTCACGCTTCTGTATTTATTGTTATCGTGCTAGCTCACGTCACAGCTGAAACTCAAACACTTAGCGTGTCGTCATTCAGCTGTCGAACCAACGCCTTTCGTTCAGGGTCACCATTGAGTCATTTTTTCGGGCCTGGATAACAGTGATCATTCATTCGTCATGAATCTGGGCTGGCAAACTAGGATCAAACCATCACACTTTCTAGGGATTGAACACTTCCGTGTTCGCTCATCCTGACAAATGATTCTATTAAACTTAATGGTACAATCAACCTTGGGCAAGTAAGGGAGAGCAGGAAAGTCTGTGGAAAAGTCTTTGTTGAAGGTGGACTGAGATTCAGGGTGCTAGGATTATGTAAACCATGGTTGTGTGTTACACACACACACACACACACACTGTGTTTGGTATTGTATGAGATTTCCCGTCCCCTGCATAAACCATTCGTACTAAAGTGAGACACTCATGTTCTGTTCCTTGTCAATGTCCATAAGGACCTTTCCCCCCTGCCTTCCTCATCCAGTGTGTTTATTCCCACTAAAGCATATCATACAGTAAATGTATCCAACTCTGTCAGTTTGAACTTGAATTCCAGTGCATTCTCTGTATTCCCTTACTGCTATGTAAATATGAGAATATGACACCTATTTATGTCCCGTTAGAGCTTGAACATGATATCCATCGTCATAAACAATGATCTCACACAGCATGCATGTGTGGAGGTGACCTTACAGAGATGCTGCCTTATGCGAAGGACATCTCTATCTTTCTTGCTTTTCTTTTCTGGCTAAAAGACATCGTGAACGTCAACATTTGTGTCGTAAAGTCTCAAGTCTGCGCCACCTTCACCTGGAAAATAGAAGTTTAACTGATAAGGAAGGAGGACATTGTTTTTACGATCTGCAATATGCCAAAAAAACTGGGATGTGATTTATCAAAAGAGAGGGGAACATGATCACATAATCCCTCTCTGAGAACCATTTAACACGAATTACACTTTTTTATATGAGTACACATAAAACTAGACATACTTACTTTTTTGTAAGTATACAAGCAAAAAACTTTTAATGTCACTTTCAGCAAAGGTTCCCTTAATGTTTCTTACCTGGCTGCGCTTGGTTGCTATGCTTTGTTCTCATTGGTGGAGGATGTAAATAGGGTCTACTGTTGGGAAAGGAAAGAGAGGCAGCGAGTTTTGCCTTTGGAGCTCTGCAGAGCTGAAGCTTGAATCACAAGCCACCAGAGGCTGGCCTATTTCAGAACAAATTCTATCATTTTCAACCCCGTGGTTTAAGTTTCACTCGTTTTTACAACGTTGTTGGGCACAAATAATCCAAACCATGTGTGGTAGCCGTGAGTGAGATCTGTGTGAATGTTCCGTAGGTTTCAGTGCTTTTAAACCTGCGTTTGACCCACGGAGGCTCTTTGACAACTGTGCAGCAGAGAGTGAGAGAGCAGGAGGCAGCCCCCGGTGCTGTAGAGGTGGGGGATCTACGTGTTCCTGCATTCTCTGTTCCACATCTGGGCCCGGCTGGCAGACAGGTAGAACCTTCCAGCCCCTGTCGACTTGTCACTCACCGATGGGACTCGTTAAGCTAACAGTAAAAATTGAGCACAGGCTGGGGAAATAAACCTGTATGTAATTGTAATGGGCCTGGCCGTAAAAACATTCAAATGTACACAATATAGCCGAAGGGGTAGCCATGTCAGAGGAGTGACTACATGCAGACACCCAGGGTTGTTTAGCCGAACGAACGGACCTGGACTTTCTAAATCAAAGCTGTGTGGGATGTAGGAGACAGTGGTTAAAAACACCACAATTCTTGGAAGCCTCCTGGGTAGGTTCACTGTGATTAAGGTATCGTTCCTGTAACATACCTTATGGACGCTACATCATGGGTTCATATCCTGCTCCGACCAAGGAACTGAACCCCTATCCTGCGGTGCACAATAGGTCATTGTATAATAGGTTCAAGTCGCACCGCCTGCAGAATCTACACACTGATTTGGATAGGAGTGTTTACAGGTCAACGTAAATATCATTCTCTGGTGTCTAAGTGTTTTAAACCCTGACCTTGCATGTAACTAATAACTTGTTGTTATGCTATTAGTCACAGCTGGTGTTGGTGTTGGTTGGAAAGAGCTCCAGTTGTTTTGCCTTGGGCTTTCTTTCATCTGGAGGTCACGTGTTACAGAGGAACTCTTTTGGGTTCTTTTGCTTTCCGCAGGAAATTACATGCAAAGAAGTGTTGTGCACCGTGTTCCTACGGTCTCCCATAACCACCGGATAACGACTAAACAGTCCGGTGATGGCGCTAGTGAGTCTGGGAGAATGAGCTGATAAGATGAACCGCGGTTGGGTCTTTCGCAGTCATGTACTGCCCTCTGCTGTTCAGTTAAAAATCCACATGATCGCCAGAGACAGATGTTGCCCAGATCTGGGGTTGTGTTTTGTTTATGCATGGCAAGGTCACCTGAGAGGGTTTGGAACAGGGAGGTCACATATTCTGATGACAGCTATCACGCCCAGACGCGGAAAAAAAGGTATTGAAAAAAAGTTCGAAAACCTTTTTACTGTTTTGTGTTGAAAGATATGTCCAGCCTTTTAAACGTATTTTTCTTAATTTTTTTTACAAATATTTTTTCCAACCTGACTACTACAGCCTCAAAACAGTCCGCCTCCTGTTTCCTGGTCCATTCGTTGACCAGATCAGGTATGATGTCACCTGAGTATATTGGATTCAGTAGGTCACCTGAGATGCTTTGGTTGTTGAATCAGACATTTTCAGCCATGTAACAAGATCAGGTCACATATTCTGATGAAAGCTATCAAAATAATGACACATCCATGCTCTCACTCTTGACTGAACTGTTTTCCTAACACAAAAGATTCTCAGCAAGAAACCAAACATGAAGTCTTATTTGTCTGTGAATGCTCTGTGGATGTGTGGGTTTGCGTTCACAAAACAGCTGCTTTCACTCCAACAAACATTACAGAAATGACTTGATATATTGCCCAACAAAGAAAGAAAGGGAGAAAAAAATATCAGAATAGGGATAAATCATAACCATATGTTTTTCAATAGCTTCATTGAGGCCTTGCAGTGTGATCTGGAACTGATTAGAATACACAATGCAATTCCATTGATTATTATTTTCTTCAATAGAAAAACCCAATGTCGCTTTTGAAATAAGTGCAGCAATCAGAAAACAATATGGCTTTGTTTTTAGATAAAACTGTGCTTAGATATGATGAGGATAAGCTAGTTTAAGTTTTAGAGGCACGATAGAGGACAAATACCAGGGTGACTTACGCCAGACTGCTGACAGAAAGACAGTTTAGCTGCATTTAGACCTGTGCTGAGACAAAAAGCACATTCACATGTTCACATTTGACAGATCTGAACGACTACAATCCCAAACAAATGTTGTCTTTAATTTAATTTAATTTGAACATTTCTCAGTTTACGATCCAATGTCAAAGGTCCCTTGGAAATAAATTAATCAGACTTCAATAGGAAAATTGGTTCTAAAAGTGGCTGCCTAAACTCACTTTGTGCTGCCTCAGACCCAAGTTGAGCATTGAGTATTGATGTTTCAACAACTTATTAACTCTCTCTAGAGATATGACTGTTTAGCCTGTGTTCTGCTCCTCACTTTCCCCCACCGTTCCTGGAGGAGGGGATCCCTCACTGAATTGCTCCTCCCAAGGTTTCTTCCATTTTTTCTCCCTAGTGAGTTTTTCTGGGAGTTTTTCCTTGTCTTCCTTGAGGGTTAACGTTGGTTAAGGGGCAGTTCTATGGGCATATGTGAAGCCCTCTGTGACATTGCTTGTAAAAAGGGTTATACAAATAAATGTTGATTTGATTTGAAAAGTCTGCTTTCCTTGAAGTCTTTTATTATGAAAGACGCACTGAAATCCTAGACTCACAAGCTGAAGACAGAGAAGGTGCGTCTGTGATGACGTCACGCCAGGGGAAGCCTTCTGCTGACATGCGGACAGGTGACGGGAATGTTTCACTGGGGGAAATTCGCAACATCAGTACGATAAAACCACCGCCTACCTGTAGGATAGACGCGTGGATTGTCACAGGTTGCGGTGTCGACGAGTATCATGTTGATGTGTTTATGTTGCGAGTTGCTTTGCAAACATTACAGCTTGTCGTCGTATAAACTTGAGTGCATATGGGCATCTTTGTTTCGCTTTACAGGATCATCTGGAGCAATGGTAGATAAGACTATAACACCACGGTGATATTTTCAGTCGCCTTACACTGCGATGTAAAATCAGTTAAAGGAAGTGGATCTCGACATGCGTTTACTATCGTTGTCATGGGGTAGTTAAGGTTTCCAAGACAGAAATACTTTGTTTGTCGTTCAGTTCCATTATCAGATAGCGTCTGTACTCAGCACCTGGCATACTGCTTAAAGGACAGCCTGGGTGAGATCATCTTGAACTCTTTTTTCCCCGTGTCAAGCTGTTTTATATTTTGTTAGTAAATGACTGAATCTTCGGGAACTGTTTCTTATCCTGCTTGGTTGATGACCGTTTGACTACTGGGATACTGGTACACGCAACTTAATTCAACCAATCAGAGTAAATCAGACTATCTGTAAACTCGAGATGTTTAGAGCTTAAAGTAAATGTAAAAGACAAAATGAAAAACCTTGGAATTGCACCTCGTGTTTACAATGAGATAGAAATGGATTATCTAGGTGCTTTTGTTTCCTTTAAGAGGGCACCAGCCACGCTGGTTCTCTACCATCCCACAATGGGAAACCAGCCAATCAGCATGCGCCTTAACGGTCAACATCCCCGGCTGGTGCAGTCACTCAGCTTATTCAGCAGGGTTTGTGTGTGTGTGTCTGTGTGTATCACTATAGCAAGCAGCACTGCAGCAAATACAATGACCTCCCTCCAAATCCCTCTCTCCTCCCACTTTCCCTCCCTAACAAACAGCTTGGCCAGCGGGCCCTCCCCCTCCTCCCCTCCCCCTCTCCTCACACCCCTCTGCCACATGCGGCCCGGCAGGAAGCTCTGGTGTCTGTGTGAGAGTGACTCAGTGGACAAAGTTAAAACCGTCCTCCTGTCTGTGCGTTCCTCCAGGCTGCCGCTGGACTTCACCCCAGAGCGAGACACTGCAAGTGGACCCAGACGGGAGCATTACCAGCCCCCGAGCCGGTATTCTTCCTCAAGGTAACAACCCTCTCTTAATAGAGGATTTCATGCTCGCTCAGGTCTTGCTGTGTGTTTTCACTCACACATGGAAACAGACTGGCGGTTCAGGAGAGTTTGTTGTTGTTGTTGTTTGGGGGTCTGTTTTGTTTGTACATTAAATCAGCTAGCACGTTAACTGGGACTGAACTGTGTGGTTTGACTCTTCTGTACGGTAGGAACAGCCCGGCTGGCACAGATTTGCTCTCAAAAGAGAGCTATATTAAGAGGTTATTTAGAATGGGTGGGGCGCATAGATATTTCCATGGTAGTTGTGCGAGCACAGGGCAGCACTGTTGGATACCATCATCAGCAGACAAGCAGCCTAACACAAATCCCATGACAAACAAACACAGAGAACACAACGCAACTCAAGTGGCTCTTTGATTTCAGACAGATAACCCAGCATGGCGAACCCTGCTCCCCAGCCACAACCTCCCCCCAAAGCCCTCCCCCGAACCCGGACGTCCCTCCTCAACCCTGTAGCTGAGACCCCCACGGAGATGGGCAGGGAGACCTCGGAGGAGAGCGAAGGATCAGGTGCGTGGAGAGAGACGGCAGGCGAGGAAGACAAGAGAGAAGAGACGACTGCCAAGTCGGAGCGGCCAGCTGCCTCGACAGAACCAGAAGAGTCTTTAAGTGAGGAGGCCGCAGCCAAGGAGGCCGCAGCCAGAGAGAGGGAGCAGCACAGGCAGCTCCTGGCCGTTCAGGAGCTGGTCCACACTGAGAGGAACTACCTGAGGCTGCTCCAGGTCTGCACCGTCACCATCAGAGCCAACCTCCGCAAAATACAGGTAAACACGGTTCTGCGGCCCTAAGTACGGGGGTCAGTTCACTGGCCCGGTCTGCGGAGATTCAGCGCGAGGGAGAGGAAGCCACCTGAGCACACTGAGGACGGAGAGTGTGACAGTCAGGTGGCTCAGCGGTTAAGGCGTCGGGCTAGTGATCGAAAGGTCGCGAGTTCGATTCCCGGCTATGGCTACATGATGTTGTGTCCTTGGGCAAGGCACCTCACCCTTTTTGCGTCAGGGGGAATGTCCCCTGTCCTTGCTGTAAGTCGCTCTGGATAAGAGCGTCTGCTAAATGTGTTACAAGTGGTCAAAGTACTTGACCTGCTCAGTAGCCTGTGCCTTCACACGCACAAATTGTGGCATTCAATTGATACATGATGTCATACATAAGGCAATTCGCTGGGCTACACTGAAAAGTACTATCTCACTACAACAGAGCAGTGTGATGATTACTACCTACAGCATGGTTTGCTGAATGTTAAGTTAAAGCTGAAGTCATTCTGTTACCATGGAAATACCAGAGCAGATTCCTGTGCCTAGTACCCAGTTCACTGCAAGTCATTCCTAATACACAAGCCTGAAGAAAAAGTTTAAATAAACATCTCGCTTGTATTTATAGTTCCACATTTCCACTAAAGATGAAGTGGGATTCTACTTTAGGTTTTAAATGGCGTTTGTAAACGTATAAAACGGTTGATTATACGGTGTGGCCTGCTTACACTGAGCTCAGAGTGGTAATGAAAGGCTCAGTGTAATTGTATGGAGTGTGAGGGTGGGTGGAGGAGAGAATGGAACGATACACAGAGACTAGAGTGTAGTGGGGGAGGGAGGATAAGGGAGGGCGGGGGCGGGGGCGGGGGCGGGGGGGGGGGGGACTCAAGCGAGGGACAAACAGATTAGTTTGAAGACAAAAGATGAACGAAGAATCAAGTAGAGAGCGATGTGTATTGTGGATGTCTAGTGTCTTTTGAGTAGAAGTAATTTACTGCCTAATGACGATCCCAGCCCTCTCTCTCCTCCCTCTCCCCTAGCCTCCACTGGCCGGCCTGGACAGCATGTTCCTGTACATAGAGGATGTGATGAAAGTCTCCAGTCGTCTCCTCAGCCTGTTGGACCAATACCAAGGCCAGCTTGGAGAGCCCCTCTACCTGAAGACCCTCTGTAAGAGACACCATGAAACCTTCACGGAGTGTTCAGAACCATTGACAAAACAGATTAGGCCTGATTGAAGTGGAACAGACGTTTTAACCCGTCGCAGAGGTTAAGACCATAAAGTTCCATGTAAAAGGTTCCAATAGTTATTGTCCATGTGATATGAAGGACATTTCTAGGTGTTAAAGGTAATACGGTCTCATCTTCTGTCTCCTGGTCTCCCTCAGGTGACACGTTCCTCAGCCTTTCCTCAGAGATAGAGGCGGCCTACAAGGAATACCTGGCCAATTACAACAATGTGACCACGCTGGAGAACTGCTACAAGCAGAAGGATGCTGTCTGGAACGAGGTGGTCCGAGTCATCAAGTCCTCTGCGTACGTTCACGTCGCTGTACAATTCACTCACTTCTTCCTTGAGGCCTTTTAGGGAGTCAGGTGGCTCAGCGGTTAAGGCGTTGGGCTCATGATCGGAAGGTTGTGAGTTTGATTCCCGGCTGTGGATATGTGGCGTTGTGTCCTTGGACAAGGCACTAATTGGCTAAACATCTAAAGCCCTTTCAAAAAGAATGTCCTCTGTTGCCATGTTACCAGGCCGGAGGTCAACGCTACGTCGCTAAGCTTCTTCCTGGTTATGCCAGTCCAGCGTATCGCTCGTTACCCCCTCCTGCTCCAGACCATCCTGAAGCACACCGAGCAGAGCCACCCTGCCTACGCCCTGCTGGAGAACACCGCCCACACCGCCATAGCGCTCAACTGCAAGATCAATGAGTACAAACGCTTCAGAGAAGTGGGTGAGGGCATCACCCGACACGCACCAGCACACATTCCATCATCTCCCATAACATTGAACACTTTTCCCCATTCCTATCTACCATCCAACTGTAGTGATGAACATCCCCTTATTCTAAGGCGGGGCTGTCATACTCCAGTCCTCGGGGGCCACAGCCCTGAAGGTTTTAGATGTTTCCCTGCTCCAGCATACCTGATTTTAATGAAGGGTCATTATCAAGCTCTGTTAAGGTGTGCTGGAGCAGGGAAACATCTAAAACTGTCAGGCCCTTGAGGACTGGAGTTTTGTGCTGTAAGGGAATCGTTTATTGCGACGACAATTGCACGCCCCCGCTCTGCCTTGAATGTTATTGTCTGTGTCGCCACTCAAGCGGACAAATACAAGAAGACCGAGACCTTGACGATCAAGGACAAGATTGTTCGTCTGAACAGCCACAGCATAGCTAAGAAGACTGCCCGGCTCAGCCAGTTCATTAAACATGAGACGGGGATCTCTCCTAAGGTAAAGGTCACAGCGCTGTTGGTACAGTGGTGCAGGTAGCTTGCCCTTGCTCAGATCGCTTGACTTTGAGCACCACACACCCTGCTGTCACACATGCTGGTTGATCATTAAACAGCCAGGTGGCTAGAAGGAGCATCACACAATCTGTGTTTACTGTTCACTTCCCCAGCCTCACACTGTAGAGGGAGGATCATTCTTTTAGTGTTCGTACTACTCAGCTTTAAAATATGACATTATACCTCACTGTAGAAACTGCGTTCCAGTGGTACTGGTTAAGTGTCCCTCAAGACACGATGACCTACATTTCGGATGTTTGAAGTTTTTTCAAAACAAAGCTATTTTTTTCTTCTCCAAATACTATCACTTTGAAGTGTCAGATATTCGCTTTTCCACTCACCATAACGATACCTCTTCGTTACAACATTTTAAATCAAACTCAATATCAAAATATAGCAATATTATTTAATGACTGAATACTCAGCATACTTGACGAAGTTATAAATCGTCTAAGGCCAAGAATAATAACCATGAAATGCTGTCAGTACAAGGAAACCGACAAAGCAGTCCAATACAGTGCAAAAAGAGATCATTTCAAATCCAAGTTTAGAGTGTAGATTTGACCAGTCTGATGTAGAAAGGAAAGTTCTAGAATGTGACTGTAAGCCGCCCTGTTCTGCAGCTGGTGGACGAGGAGTTTGATGCCCTGGCAGGGTTTTTCTACATGCTGGAGACTGGCATCACTGATCTCTACGACAACGTGGAGAACTTTGTCCAACATTTACAGGTGAGCCGTTTGAATGCAAACTTATGTCATAAAACTATTAGCATGCAAAGTTATCTTAGACTCCGTGGACAGTTGGTTTAACATCATTGTGTCCTGTTATCTGAAAAATGTCTTATGACGCCAATTAAACAGTCACTACTAGTTACATGATACTAAATAAACCAGCTATCAACCATAGCAGTGACCCTATTCCTAACAATATGTTAGCTAAAGCTAATGGTGAAATGTAAGATTGTGAAAATATTATTTTTAATTTTCCTCAGTGTTAAAGTGTTCCTTTCCTGCTGTCTACAAACATTGTTCTAAGCCATACATTTTTGAGCATATGAACTTGTTTTTTTTTTATGTTCTTCCCTTTGTCAGAATATGTTCTCATGTTTGCTGTTGTACATTTTTCTAGAGGTTTCTTGCTTGTAGACCAGAGGAGTTTGACTTGGACTTGGATGGAGAGAAATCGGCTATTTCCTACAAAGAAATCACCACTGCATTGAGACAATGGATTCTTCCGACGTTTGTGAGTTGAACGGAAGCTTTCGTTTTTTTTGCTTCCGTTTTAGTTCCATGCACTGATCCTCGATCAGTGTAGATCAGTGGTCTTAAACTCGTGCCATCGAGGGCCAAGAGGGTGCAGGTTTTTGTGTCAACCAAGAGCTACACCAGCTCAATTCACCAACAAATTTGTCTACTTCGCGAAATCAGCTGGGTTAGTGCTTGGTTGCCGCAAAAACCTGCACCCTCTTGGCCCTCGATGGCACGGGTTTGAGACCCCTGGTGTAGATGCTTGCTTCTGTCTCCACTGGTCTCTCATCGCATGTCCCTCCCCAGGAGCAGAGAATGAGGAGCCTGATATTCAAGCCCTTGTGTGCCCTGAGAGACCTGCTCGTCGGCCCCAGGAACCTGATCAGGAAGCGCCTGGATAAGCTGCTTGACTATGAGCTGCTGGAGGCTAAAGACAGCCTAAACTACGAGGAGCAGGCTGTGGCTAACACATACAGGTAGGTTTAACATACAGCCTCCCTTTTAAGCCTGCTCATGCCCTCAAGCACGGGTATGCACCCCGGTATGAACAAACCGAAAAAAAGATGTAACACTTGACATTTGAGTTTGCCTAAAGGCCTCATTACAGCTGTGTAGCAGCCGTTTTATTTTCTTCTGTTTTGTATGAAGTAAGAACCTTGATTGGTTCTGTGCTGTAATATACAAATCCAAAAGCACACAGTCTGGCCAAGCAGGCAGGTGAAGCCTTGTAAGATGCAGGAGTCTCTTGTAGTGGTGGTTGGCAGTGGCTCCTCACCACCATGGCGCCCCTCTGTCCAGCGAGCTGACGCATCGTTACTTCCCTCAGGACCATCAACACTCTGCTCCTGAACGAGCTTCCTGTGTTCAACGGTCTGGCGCTGCAGCTGCTGTGGGGCATGTTGGAAACCTTCAGCTGTCTGCACAGAGACCTGGCCTCAGACATGAAACAGCTCTTCCAAGGCTTTGCCCAGCAGGTAGGACATCCTGCTCGGCCATCCTGGCTGAAATACACTCCTGGCTTTTGACTCTGAGAAGTTCATCCTGAACTCTTTTAGTATTGAATCTCATGTTACTGTTGCAGGCTATTTGCCTACGTACTGTATGTATACCCTTCAGATGACAAGATTTGGTCAAGATTTCAACAGTTTGGTCTCTTTCTCAATCTCTAAATCTCTTTCTCATTTCCTCTCTATATGTTTCTCTCTCCTTCTGTCTCTCTCTCGCTCCAGCTCCCTCACAGTGCCCTGGATCACGGTGCATTCTGGGAGTGGGCGAATGCCGAGGTCTTGCAGGGAGTGCTGAAGCTGGAGAGTCTGTGTAGGAATGTGCAGAACCAGCTCAATGCTCCCATTGTCCAGGTTGGTCCTGACAGAAGCTTGTCTGTGAACTTGTTGTTGTTTAGTGGTGGCTTGTCGCCGGAGAAGACTTTATTCGGGACTGCGTGTCTCTGTCTGTGTTCTGTGAACGTGTTGACCGGCGGGAGAACGACGTCTCATATTAGACCGCTGGGGAATGTTCTTATCGTGCATCATGCGCTCGATTATGTCAGCGATTTCGTATGTGGCATGTTGTTTGTTCGGATGGTATAGTTGTGTTGTCATAGCACCATGCTGTGTGTCAGGTCAAAATACCTGCCCCTGTCTTTCCTGTCTGACTACATGGAGCACCTTAGTGTGGCGGGGTGATTCAGCACATTCCACAACTGGTTCCTCTGCATAGCTTACGTTCGCTTATTTACAGAAACTGGAAGGCCATGCCCACAAAACCCACATAATAGTCTGGAAGCTTAGATAAACCAATTAGATTACATGAATTCCATCCAAACAGACATGCCTGTAATATTTTGGATCATATATGAGATTTCATATGAAAATGTTATCTTGTTAGTCACACCTTGAACCGTATATTGTTGTGAGATTTCAGTCAAACAATATACGTATATCTTCATACATACAGTCCTACATGTATCATTCCCATTGCTTGGAGTCAGTATCACTTACGTACATACAATCAGTATTCCTAAGATGATCATGGGGACATCCTGATGTGCTTAGCAGCTGGTGTGTGTGGTCGTACCCTGAGCGCGTCCCCTGTGCCCGCAGCCTCTCAGCCCCTCGTCCCAGCGCCGCCTGAAGCTACTGACGGACAAGCACGGCCCTGGGAAGATTTACCAGCTGAGCAGCCACGTGGTGGGATCCAGGGACCTGGACCTGAGCCTGGGCCGAGGGGAGCTGGTGGCCATCCTCAGCGAGATGGACACCAGGGGAGACCGCCGCCGCTGGCTGGTCGACGCCGGAGGTACACCCTGCTCATTTCCTGACCAAGCACGATTTAGTCTCTTTTTTGGGGGGGGAAATCCCCTCTGGAGTTCTGGATCTAAAGTGGACTGCTTGGAAATTTGAAAGGAACTGTTTGTGTGATACTGTGCGTGCGAGCTTATCATGTTTTATTATGTTTGATGATCAGGAATGTGTGCTACACAGTTACCTTGACAACAAGATGGATGTGTTTCTCAGCCCCCGGACAGCTGGTGTCATGTGAATTAGCGTCCGCTAGCAACAGGCACAGCACTCGTAATAACAGACTGGCCACACAGCACAGCAACGAACCCTCGAGGGCTGTGGCATCTTATCAACCCCTCCGCTCCTCTCCCTGTGTCCAGGTCCCAGAGGGTACGTTCCTGCGTCCAAGCTGCTCCTCTACCACCAGGTGTGCCTCAACCCTCCCACCTCGCCCCACCTCCCCCTGCCCACCAACCAGGTCCGCAGACACTCCTACGCTCCAGATGCTAAGCCGATGGCAGCCAACCTGCATTATTTCCAGGTAATGGACATTTGGGGGTTTGCCTGTAAGACGTCATTTTGCGTGGAAAGCATAACGGTATCCGTTTATCATGCATGCCGTCAGACTATTCATGCTGGGAAGTCAAAAAGATGAGAAATAATCAGATTTTCTTTTAAAGGGGGACGTGTTGAAATGTCTGCTCATCCTCAGAATATTGCTAGATTATTGCTGAGTCAGATAGTAGCAGGAATAGATCAACGTTGAAGGGTCATTTCACGTTTTAGCCAAACACAATTTCTCACCGCAGCCTGTCTGTCTGAAGTGTCTGGATTTCCGGATGACAGATGGCCGTGAAGTCAGCCAATTCTGCTCTACTACATATCCCATGTGCCTCCTGGTGGCTGTGTGTCACATCCTATTTCACTCAAAAACAGTGGGGGGGGGGGGGGGGGGACGACGACACAGATTCATTTTCCTGTGTTGGATTTTGCCGCTGGAAGGCGTGCAGGGTACAATCACTTTGAACCAGAAAATCAAACTAGATCCTCCATTTCCACGAATTCAGTTTGAGTCCAGATGGATTGGTCGGGTAGCTTGTAAAGCGTTTAATGGAACAGGATTTATTTTTTACAGCGGTGAATTTTCACTGAAATTAATTATGTTGAATAATAACGAGAGAGTGGGCTTCCACTTGACTGGACGCCGTCTGTGTGATTAACATCACGGCGATGATGGATTGATGGGATATCCTCCCACGCCGCGCGCATCAATCAAACCTGTTTGTGTGGCTCTGACAGGGAGGTTTAATGAAACAAGACTAAAATATGCGAGATAACAATAGGTTGTGTTATTTCCAAAGGCAAGCGCACTCTAATTAGGATTCGCAAAACCAATTTTCCTATTTCCTAAACCTTGTCTGGTACTCCTCAGGCACCTGTGTTATTTAAAGTAGTTCCATGTGTTACATATGAACCTTCGAAGCTCGTAAATGTCTCAGATTGATGTATGTGTGTGTGTGTAATATATGTCTGTCTACCTTGTGAAAATGAATGATGTTCATCTTGACCTTTGTAAAGCATTCATCATTCTCTCCCATCCAGCCCCCCTAAGCCATGCTTGACGTTATCACTTACCATGAGTGGGCGACTGCCAATCTGGCCGAGGCTTTCAAATGCCTCCTTCAATTCCCTTTAATCACTGATCTAACATGGTCAGAATGGTCAAAGCGAGCTAGGTAAATTGATTTTCTTGCCAATCAAGTCGTGTCCGATCTGGAATTATGATGCATCTTAATTGCAGTTGCGCAAACAGCCCTTTGCGTTGGATCCGATTGAACTGGTGCTGATGAATACAGAATGGAGTTTTTCTTTTGCAGTCCAGATATGATGAAGCTCAATCATTCTTGTCAGAGGAAAACATTCTCTCTAGTCTAGTACATGTATTAGCCCATACCATCTTTGGCCACAAGGAGGTGCTGTAACACATCTCAGATCCCTTACGATGCCTTGATCAAATATCGAGGTTTGAAGTGTTTGCCCTGCATTATCCTCTCTACATCTACGTAGCGTGTGCGTGTTGACAGGTTGACCCCGTTTACCCTGACCTGGTTTGCATGACGATGACCCCTCCCCCCGCTCCATCATTGCAGGTGTTCGCGGCCTATGACTTTGCGGCGAGGACCAATCACGAGGTGTCGCTGGCGGCCGGGGAGCCCGTCAGAGTTCTGGAGCCTCAGGACAAGAGAGGGAACCCTGAGTGGAGCCTGGTGGAGGCGAGGGGGAAGCGAGGATACGTCCCCTCCAACTTCCTGTCTTACCTGCCCTCCTCCACGCCGACGTCATCGGCCGGCGCCACCGCCCCTTATCACTAAATCTGCGGCGGAGAAACCCTTGGTAGGACCCCTCCCCCTGCTGCACCTCACCTTGACTCCCCCCCCCCCCTCCCCCACAACCACAGCCCCCCATGAAGGATCGTTCCGATGCTCGGGGGCCGTTTGCCGGGGTTGGAAGCCGCCGCTCCTGCCTGCTGCTACGTTCCCGCTCTTTTCCCCGCGCTGGCGAAGCTCCGACCCGGAATCCCAGGGAGGCCGCAGGGACCGCGAGGCCGCTGTCTGAGAGAGCGGTGAGGCCGAGGGGCCCCCCGGAAGAGAAACGGACGGTGGAAACCTGCAGGTGTGCGAGCTCCTCAGCTCACCCTTATCTGTCTGTCTGCATCTGGGCCTCCCGTCACCTTTTTCTCTTTGAAAATATTTTGGTGGTAAACAGATGAACTCGGACTTAATCTCAGTGAGGCTTCCGCTGTTGCCGAATTATACGAGTACAGAGAAGCAGTTTACGACCTGTTATTACATTTCAAGCCTCAGCCCATGTAACATTAACAAATAAGACTCCTTTCGCGTGACGGAAAACCTGCTGTCGAGAGAATCCGTCCAGCCTGTCGTTGAAATGCGCCGCGCGTTCCATGCGCTTACCAGAGCGCTTACATCACGAGCTTACGGAGCAGCCTAGCACTGCTGTGCTGCAGTCAGCAGCTTCTGATTGGTCCAGGAGTCAGCGTGTTGGGATGAGAAGACTCCGCGTCCTGGTCCGTCCCCCCCCCTCGGCTGTATCCGGGCTGCCAGGCGGCACGGCGAGCGTGTCGTGACTCTGGGTGGCCACTAGGGGCGCTAGCTCACAGCCTCGCCCACGGCGCCTGCATTACCTGAGCCAATCACGGTGCTCGTCTTCAGAACCTTGCACGTTCTCAGATGTTGGCACCGTGCTAAGAACCGTTTTTACGTGGCTGACCATGTTCTGTGCGGGGTCTTAATGAGTGTGTCGAATTGTGCAGTTGTCTTGAAGGTGTTTTGTTGATGATTCATAGTATTTATTCCATTTTTATACAGTACATATCGCTCCGTCTCTCTGGCTAACCCAAGGCTGAGCCCCATGTACATTTGAGTGATGGGAGTAACAAACGAAGGTGAAATGACTCACACTGACTCACACTATAAATATAGGAAGGAAACCGTCAAGAGGGTTTCAGCCGTTCGGCTAAGGCTGATATGTGCAGAACTGACTGTTGCCTTTAGCCAAGTGCAAGACGAGGATGTGCGTCTCTATTTTCGGTGTGTTTTGGAGAAAAGGCAGGCCGACACGATGGCGTATATCGGAGGCGGGTCCGAAGCCGAACTTTCAGTGACAGGGGAGAGCGCTACGAGGAGGGGGGGTAATGAAGTGAAACCAAACGGCCGGATGCTTTTAGCGTTGCACTTATCCCCACGGCGCTGGAATACCCTGCGCTAACATGCCGCGGAAGCGCCTGCTCGGATGCGCGTTCGTTGTGTGCCTCAATCCTTGTCACTGTGGACGTGGGCTTGCTTGTCAGCACAGATTGAATTCCAAGCCCCCCCCCCTGCAGCGATCTATACCCTCAGCATGACAAAGACCCACAGATCTAAAAATACTTCTCCCTCTACCCACCCGGTCTAAAAATAGCCCACTGTCGTTGGTCGGTAGGCTCTCCATCCCTCTTCCCCCAGTCTCCCCCTGCTGGCCACTGAGGGAAGCGTTATGAAACATTTTCGATAGTGTAAACTTCCCCTGTAAGGCAGTTAATCCGCTCTCGCTCGCTCTCGTTCTCAGAGAGCGATGCCAGGAGAGACTGAGGATCGATGGCGGCTTTCTTACTCTCTGGTCTGAGCCATTGTAGCTGAGCAGCCTGACAGTATATCAGACTGTATCCGTTCCTGTCAGACCCCCTGTGGCCAGAAGCATCTGAACCAGCTACACAAACAAGACGGACGAATTTATGGCCGTGTGTGAATTTGTAGTTTGTTTTTCAGCAGTGTGCTGCCAAGCCGGTCGAGGAGCGCATCTGCATCTTTAAAGCTGGAAGACATGTTTTTTTCCTGGAAGTATTTCCCTCCCTCCCTCTCCACTCCCAGCCCCACTACCTCATTTCACACACACTCGCCCTCTCCCTCCCCGCTGCTCTCCTTGCCCTTGAAACAGTCTTGTGTTTGCACGCCATTCGCAGGTCTTAATGTATAATAAGAACGGCTTGTGCGTGCATTCAAAGCAGGACAGACCTTTTCAAAGCCGTGCTACCGAAATAACCCTGGAGTCTTGGTCCTCGGAGAGATCTAAGCCCCGGCTGTGTTGGGGGACCGGTTTGGCCGATGTTGTGGTGCTTCTATAAGAGGCATCAGCTGATGTCGACACACAACCCAATTTTAATTCTAACAATGGCTCATCCAGACCAGCCTGGCCAAGGGAGAGGGCTGTCCTGGTTAATTACCGGAGCTCAAGATAGTGCTAAGCTCAGTGCCAGCTACAGGCTGGCCACCACGTGATCCCCTGCCCCCAGATAGCCTCTCAGACCCTGCAGCATTCTCCACCGGCTCGCCTTGGAGACACAGACAGGCTTCAGCGACAAACACTTGATGCCCTGTGTGTGTGTGTGTGCGTGCGTTGGAAATGGATCGTGTGAGCATGTCTGAAGTCTCACCCCGTTGAGATTATAGGGCTCCCATTGGGGATTTGACTCATTGTCTGCTGTATAATATTCCGGCCAATCTGCTCTTCAGTTCTGCCCACGCTCAGTGATTCCTCCTAGACACGGAACGGCTCATCCCTCGAATACCATAATGTCGTTCCCCCCCCCCCCACAAACTGCACCGAATTGACAGTGAAGGTCGGTTAACCTCTGATGATTCCCATAGTGCTTAGCAGGTTGTTAACCATTGCCGATAAAGGACTAGATTGTGCTCGGGAGGTGTGTGTGTGTGTATCTGTGTGTCGAGGGCAGGAGAAGCCTCTGAATTGAACTGCTGTTTATCAGTGAGTCTGTTCAAATGTACAGCAGCGGCCCCCACCGTTCCCTGTTAGAGGAAAATGTAAAGAAAATCAATTGTCCACTTACCTCCTCCCTTGATATCTCTTCAGAACGTTTCTCCAGGCTGTCCCTAAAAGGTAGCGCTGCCATGCCTGGAGTGTGAGCTGTGTTCGGGGGGCAGGCAGCAGGCGGAAGGCCTCTCAGCGGCTGGCAGTGTGTCACGAGCTAACCACACATGTGACCGGCCAGGCGCTAGGTGTTGGGTGTCAGCTCAAGGTCTACAGCGCGTTTCACAGTCAACACCTCTTCCTGCCATGCGCCAGAAGGGGCCGCCCCCCGCCCGAACTGAGCGTTACATACTGCCTGGACCCCCCCCCCCTCCCCATCATCCTCCCCCCCTCACACTACTGTGCCCTTTAACTCACATGCTTGACGCAGTGCCCACCTCGCCTCCACACGCACACCCATACCGGCCCCCTTCTCTTCCTACCATCCGCTTTTCATCTTGTAAACAAGGCCCCTCCCCGATACAGGATGGCCCAGACTTTGAATCTGCTGCGCCGGAGGGGGGGGGCCGCGTGTCGACCGGCAGGGGGGGAGAGGGTGGAGACGCAGAGGCGGACCGTGTTATTTACTGTGTACAAGAGCCGTGCGTGTCCGTCCACTTCGATCGCCCGCAGACGGTATTGCATGACGTGTTCTGTCCCTGCTTCAGCTGCCTCCGAATAATCTGTTGAATACTTACTTGGCACTCCACATATCAAGCTGAAATCATTGGGCACACTTTAATAAATACTCACTTTAATAAATGCTCACTTTACCGCTGAGATATATCAAACAGATGTTGAGGTGGGGTGTGAAGAACGGGGTTTAAAGGCTTTTCATTTTCAGTTGTGTGACTCTTTGGGCTGACAGGTGTCGTGTGTTGCTGCTGTGTGTTTGACTGAACTGTGTAGAACAGGGAGAGAAACGGCCAAATGAAGTGCAATGCTGTTTTAACAGGAGCTAGCCGTGGTCTCGGCATCTGTCCGGGATACACTTCGCTCTACATATTGTCTTCGCCAATAAACGAATGGAATATTCCCATGTGAAATGCACAGTTTGTGTCCTGTTGCCTACATCTGAAGTTTCTAGAAAAACATCCATCGCTTATAATATTAGATACTTTTTTTTTTACAATCCAGGGGCCTGTACTACGAATCCAGATTTGGCGTTAACGAGGTCACTTCAGGTTTAACCCAGGGGGTTCTGAATTGGGTTGAACCTGAAGTGACTTTGTTAATGCCAAATCTGGATTCGTGGTACAGGGCTCAGGTCAGCGGTGGACGTAAATATATAGGTATAACGAATGACAGCAACAAAGATGTTTTTACTGCATGAGGGGATGTCACTCCATCCTGTCTAACATGTTTTACGGGATGGGAAAGACAGCAGTTTGCTGCTCGGTGGGAGGAAGGAGGGAAATCACATCCTCCGAGGGAAAGACATCCAATCCTGACATGCTGGAGCAGCTGAACCTTAGAAAGGTGAGCTAACGTCTTAACGTACTCATGCTCCCTGACGCCACCCCTCATACACCAAAGCCTCACGCCGGCCACGAACACTGCACAGGTAAGATACTTTTCATGTTGAAAATGCTTTTGAGCACTAGCCCTCCCCCCACCCCATAATTTTCTCAACCTCCGCCACCGACGGCCATAAAAGCGCGTAAGTGGTGATTCGTCTTCCTCCAAGACACCGTTATTGCTGTTCGATAAAAATCCTGTCGATACAGTGTTGACATGCTACTCTGCTCCGCGCTCACTGTTACAGTACAAAAGCACTAATGTCCGAAGAGAGTCGCAAGGCTGGTGTGTTGAAAACATGGAAGCATATTTCTCCCCTTTGGTATGTAAACACAGCTTAGTGGCATCCACATGGCCACACACTCACTGTTTGTATTTCAGACAGACTTCCTTAGAGAAAGGTCATTTGAAATGTTCATAACTACACCAAATGTACAACTTCGCAGCTTGAGTATGTTTTAACAGTATTTTTGGAGGTGACGTTTCCTCACAACTTATTACTTATCGTTAAATTATTATTTCTACGTTGCCAAATGAATGTTATTTTTAGACACGATAAAATGTTTTGGTGACCGAGTTGGTCTCTATGGACACGGTGGTGCAGCCTCTCAGAAGATGAATATTGTTATTGCAGGTTTGTTGTGGCAGGTTCATGGGAACATCACTTTCTGGAAACAGCCTCACATTTTAACATCCCAGTGTGAGGAAAACGGCCCTCTACCTAACCTCTGCACCACCCAGGGAATGTCTGCGTTTGTGTGTTTGAGGGTGAGAGAGGGAGGTAGGGGTGAGGCCTGGGGGCGCGCGAAGGGGAACGTGTTTTCTCCCCCCCCCCGCCTCCCATGCTCCCCCCCGGCCTCCCATGCTCCCCCCGGCCTCCCATGCCCCCCCCCCCAGCCTCCTCTGTTTTCGTTCGATCTCCTCGTATCTATCGTTTTCTCACCCCCTCTCTAACCCCCCCCCCCCCCCCCCCCCCCCACCCCACCAGCAGCAGTAACAGCTGCCCTGCCTGAATCCTGCTCTTGTATTTCAAGGTTGCCGAGCAGTTCAAGGCTACAGTAGATAATAACGCTGACACACAGTGAATGCTGCAGTAATAAAAATGACATGTGTCTGAATACCGGAGACCCCCCCAAAAAAATATCTGACACCCATCAGGGGTCAGGGCAACAGAGGTCAAGACACAGAAGGTTAGGGGGGGGTGGGGGCAGGGGGAGGGGGTCACATTTTGTAGGATGTCATGAAGGTCGAGCCCCTAATCCTGGAGGATCTATTTTGATGGCTGTACTGCCCCCCCCTTCCTCCCTGTCGTCCCTTGTCGAAGTGGCGCTGGCTTCTCCCAAAGTCTCGTTTAACGACTTGCAGAAGGATACAGTCATAAACGCTCGTTTCACTTGCCACATAATCCCTGAACCAGATGAAGGGATTTTCAACCCATAATCCATCTATTTAGAGGCATTTGGGGAGGTGGGATCTGTAGATGCAGGTGGTCGGTTCTCACACACAGTCACACGTTCTCAGGTGCTGGACAAACCCAGACTCCTGCTACTGCATGCTGTGTTTTAGGTATCAACCTTAATAAGCGGTGTAAACCATGTTGACAGTGTTAACAGTCAACATACACGGACAAGGCATTTACGCAGACCGGAAAGCAGGAGTTTTAATCCCAGTTTTGAAAGACCTTTCACCATGCAGCGCTCTTAAACTGTGAAACTGCTAACATACAATAGTTCTGCGTCTTAACAAAACCCCTTCCTTTCCGGACTGTAATTATAACTGTATATATTATATTTATAATTATATTTGGAGCAGGTCCACGTTGGGGAGGCATTCTTCTACAACGATTGTCTTTTGAGAATGTTTCTCTCTCGACTGAGGAATTATTTGGCTCACGTAAAGTCCAAATATATTCCTGTGTATACAAACGTTTCCTATCTCGGCTACAAAGTAGCCCTTACCTCAGTGATAACAGTGTATCTGTCTGCTGTAGGAAGATGCTGGTTTCAGTCCAGATCTACAAGAGTTCTGCTCTATTTCAGATAGCTCCTCTTTACACATCCACATCATACCCGTGTTATATCAATTAGTGTCAAACTATTTCCACTGTATAGAAATTATTCTTTTTCTTCTTCTTCACACATTTAAAATGACAGTTCTTCAATCCAGGGTACAGTTGAATAAAGATCCATGGCATTTTAATAGGTTGAGACACTCCAATCGTCCCTCTATTATTGATGTAAAACATTTGTAAGATTTCACACAGTTTTTAAATGTTGTATTTGACAAAGAGATGCAGGGATTTAAAACTGTAATGGATGAGATTATCCCCCCCCCTTCCCCCAATTCCTCTCTGAACCTCCATGCTTTCCTCCAGCTTGTGTTTGATTGACAGATGATGTCACTAACTGAGCCAAGGAGGAGGGTCCGCTTCACCAAATGCGATTGGCTGGAACAGGATTGCTGGAAAACAATTGGCTGGAAAGAGAAATTCACATTCCGCTGGCCCTGAGCCATCTATGTTGCTCAACAACCCACAGAGGGTCTCATTAACTTACACAACATGTTTAGAGGGAGATTTGTTTTTTACAGAAATATAACCACCTGTGAAATGTACGGAGCCAGGATAATCCTGTACATCATTTGATTTGCCCACAAATATAAATCAACTGTTGGATAAGTCGACTAGACACTAGTATCAGTGGCACTAGATGACCTACATACTATCAGTAATTAGTTATAGTCAATCCTTCCTTTACACTGGGAATCCCAGAGGGCAAAGGGAGAGCCCTCTGTCTCAATGACTGGAATTCAACAGATTGATGCGATTGGTTGTTTTACGCGATCAATGCATTGACTTTAAGCCAGTGGTACTGTATATAGGGTTTACCCATCTGCAACACCCAGTGTACAGGAGAGAATGACCATAACTAATTACTAACGGTATGTGAACTCGTGATCTCCTGGTTAAACAACACAGGGTTCAGGCTTTCAAACGCCATTGGTTATTGGCTGCATGATGCGGTTCTAGTTGTTTGTTTGTTTGTTTGTTAGTAATTCATTTGTCCGAGAAAATGCCTAGATAATGCGTGTGCTATGTATTGACTTCAACAAAGGCAAATAATAAAGGTTGACCTATTTTCGATGCCGTATCTTGTCCTCTTAACATTCCTGTGTTGTCCTATGTTGCTGTGTGTGTGTGTGTGTATGTGTCTGTATTTATGTATGTGTATGTGTCTGTATGTATGTATGTATGCATGCGCTTGTGTGTGTATGTGTGTGTATATTTGTATGCCTGCGTGTTTGTTTGTGTGTACGTGTCTGTGTGTATTTGGGTGAGATTATTTGTATGTATGTGTGTGTGTGTCTCTGTGTCTGTGTGTTTATTTGTACATGTGTGTGTGTCTCTGTGTGTCTGTGTGTTTATTTGTACATGTGTGTCTTTGTGTGTGTGTGTGTGTGCGTGTACAATCCAATGAAGGAGAGGAGGGAAGGGCTCTTCATCTTCAGATGATAATCCCAAGAGACAGAGGTGACGGCCCTCCGGCTCTGAATAATGGATGTGCATGCAGGGCCACGGGTCTCCCTCTCCAGGGCCGAGCGAGGGAGCCACACGAGCGAGAGGCAGGTGAGGGAGAGAGCATCCAGTACAGTACCAGTGTGCTGTCTTACATTACAGCTATTACAGCATCTTCCAGTTTGTGTTGAGCTTTAATCTGGTACACAGATGTTTATCTCTCCTGCTAATAGTGGAATAATCCCTCACAGTGTCAAGCAGAGTATCATGGTATCGCACATTTGCTGTGTGTACCCACCCATGGTGGTCCAAAGCCGTTTTGGAACTTCTTCATCCACGTGAGAAGGTAGCTCTGTCTGCGACTGTGAGCCCACTGTCCCAATGTTGTCTTTATTGTCACCGAGATCAGGTATTTTGGGTGGTGGGCGGTAAAAGGAAGGTCTGGTCTCCACGGCTTCGTTGCTCAAGCTGTGATTGGATGTTGGAGGGACATTTTTCTGCAGCTTTGTGTGATCCAGGTTTCTCTGTGTGGTTACAGTTTGAACTCTTTATGTTCGGCTGAAGCCAAATTTCCTGGAATTTATTTTTAAAGCTCCTGGTTAATGTGTAAGCTTCAGGCTTTTGTTTTCTCCTAGAGTCTGTTTGGAAATTAACCTTATTGATATCCTTTACACTTTGTGTCAGTCAGTACTGCAGCTGTTTATTAGCTGATGACCGCGCTAGAGCTGAAGGTAATCAAACTCAAGTGCTAGCTGAATATAAAAAACTGAAATACAGTAATAAGCATTGGATAACCCCAACCATGACAGTTTGAAACCAGTTTGACTGGTTAACTTTTTTAACCAGAGGTTGTACTTCCAAGTTTAAGTGCTGAGTTGACTATCCACTGATAAATTATGGATTTGATAGCTCTTATGAGAAAATATACCGTAGAGTTTTGTGGTGAGATAGAGGAAAGCTAAGAACCCAGTTCACCTTAACGGACAGATGCGTTTTACTGCGGTTTAAAAGGGGGCTGTTGGAGCTCTTGACACCGACATAGTCACTCAGATTTAGTCTGGTAGCTCTACAGTTTTTTCCCGTGGTCGTGACTCAGAGCTCTGCTACTCGGACGCCCACCGTGACCTCCTGAAGCAGCGAGAGGAGACGAGGAGCCTGGAAGTGGGACTTCATAAGACACGTGAGTTGGGGGGGGGGCTTAGGAATCACAGCAATGACCGAAAGACTTCCTCTATATCTCTCTCGTATCTGATTGGTGGACAAGCAGCTCATGGGCCACTTGGAAAAGGGGTCTGCATAGTGTCTTTCCTATCTGTGTATTTATGTGACAAACGTTCCTACTGCTCAGCAGTGATGCACTGTACAGGTCTGTTCTGATTTCCTTCACTGTACAGTAACAACCAGACTGAGTACCTCTGACCTCACGACCTTTAACCCTCAGAATGCTGTCTATTTTATGAATAAGAGCCCTGATTGGTCAACACTGTTGCCTGGATGTCTAACATGGACCCATCTGACTGGCAGGAGCAGGTATCACAGCCAGTAGGATTGGAGGGTCAAAAGGCAAAGGTCACTGGGTCCCAATGCAGGTCAATGCTAGCGGTGCTTTTAGCAGTTTGAATTCACACAGGGACAGGATTCCCTGTTTCCAGTAAGGAGTTAGTGTGAATTGGAATGTGTGTTTATTCTTGTGTCCAGGCTCGCTCTTACTGGAAGACCACTGTACTTTTATAGACTTCAGATTCTTCACAGGAACCATATTACACCAGACTACATGGACACTCACATCACACCCGTTTATTTACTCTATGAATGTATTTAGTGAGTTAATTCAAAATACATATTCCCTCAAGTGTGTGTGTGTGTGTGTCTGAGCATGCATACTGAACTGAGTTGTGTCTTTCACTGGACTAAAATACCAGAGAGCGCAGGCCTAATAAATAATGTAGAGATCAAGATCTATTCTTATCGCTAACCTTGTACCGACTGCTGGTCTCTCTCTCTCTCTCTCTCTCTCTCTCTCTCTCTCTCTCTCTCTCTCTCTCACACACACACACACTCTCTCGCTCTCTCTCACACACACACTCTCTCGCTCTCTCTCTCACACACACACTCTCTCCCTCTCTCACACTCTCTCACTATCTCTCTCTCCTTACAATCTCTCTCTTTTTGGACCAAAAATATATACTTGTCCATCCGGCCCGACCAGCAATGCTGCTGATGCTCGTGGGTACGGAGGTTGACCCTTGGACACAGTAACTCAACCAATCAAAAGCCAGCGACCGTACCCACTCTCGACATGTGACTGTCTGCAGATAACCTGTTTACATGACGCCAGCGTGTGCTGCCGTGCCTCTGACCGTGTTAGTGTGTGTGTGAGCGTACTTGCCTGCATGGCCCTTTTATAACACGCTTGGTTGGCATGTTTAATGGCAGCAAGCGGTCGGGCCTTGTGACATGCTCGCCGCACTGTTTAAACTTTAAACAGATACCTAGCACTCACATGAGGAGGACACTGGTGCTGTGCGTACTGAACACAGTCCTCAGCTGAGAGCCTTTCTGCTGGCTTTCACACTCTCTGCCCCGTGGGTGAGCAGACGTCACTGGAATAGTACCGTGTACGCTAACTGGGAAAAAAAGAACCCTTTTGACTGCAGCAAGACACTGCACAAAACTGTCAGACTTGTTGCGTGTGTGAGTGTGTGTGCGTGATGGAGTTCAGGCAGGTTTATCCATAGAAAGGCTTTGCAAAGGCCAATAAATATTAGACCTGCGTTTCTCACTTTGGGAAACCTGTGTGGTGCCTGGAAATCGGTTAATTATGCAAAAAAGCTGAACCCCTGCCTGGAAGTCTGCTCACTGTACATTCAGATTGATGACTAAGCACGTCAGCCAATCACCAGAGCCAAGATCCACGGACGACCGTCTAACGAGCACCTGGCGCCTTAGCCTCACCCACTCTACACACCACACCTTAGTGGTGAACGTATTGAAATGCTTTGTCAAGTGGTTCCACACTTGAAGACAGGAAAGATAAGGTTCCTTTGGTTAAAGACTAGACCCCCCTATAAACATTTTGCGTGAGCTAATGAGGCTCTCTGGTAGTTGCTGGGCAACACAGACCAACAAAATGTCAGTGTCTATTTTTGGAGAGGCCAGCTACTTTAGAAAAAGTTACGTTCCAGGGATTCTGTTCTGGACAATCACCATCCTGAGAGGCGAGCCGTCTTCCTTGGCTTGTTTTATGAAACCACTGAGCATCAAATTCAAGAAGATGAAAGTGCATTAATGTACATAATTATGTTTCTCACATTTGAACAGATTTCATAATCTCATTTTTGGTTTAATAGCGCATAGTTTTAGTAAAAAGTACTACAAAAATACTTTAATACTTTGACATGTTTTACAAACTGAAGTTTTAAAGTAAGCCCAAAAACAAACTAAGTTGAGTTCAGGTTTCAATCCCATCTGCAGTCAGGTAAAGTTAACATTGCGTATGCTGTAGGTCTTTTGTTTTTCTCCGTATCACCTGCATGTGTGTACGTTAAACAAGCAAACACCGACATGACCTTTACACATCGTTATCAAAACAAGTGCAGGGGGGCGAGCGTCGCCTGGGGCAGTGGGCGTCGCACGGGGGGGGGGCGGCAGTGGGCGTGGCCAGCTCCGTTCACTCAGATCGAACAGGCGGAGCACCCCCCCCTTGTCTTGTTTTGAATTCCTTCGACCCAACTGTCCAAATATGAAGGAGGGGCCTAGAACAGAGGAAAAGTACTGACTCCTCTGACACATAGTAAAGGCTCAGTTGCTAAATTGTGCTCATATTAACCATTAATAGGAGGAGGCTCAGCAGTTAAGGCGTTGGGCTTGTGATCGGAAAGTTGCAAGTTCGATTCCCGGCTGTGGCTACATTACGTTGTGTCCTTGGGCAAGGCACTTCACCCTACTTGCCTCAGGGAAAATGTCCCTGTACTTACTGTAAGTTGCTTTGGATAAAAGCGTCTGCTAAATGAATAAATGTAAATATCCCTGTACTTGCTGTAAATCGCTATCTGGATAAGAGCGTATGTTAAATGACCTTGTTCCAAATTTTCTCTCTAGATTATTCTGGACGTCTTACCACCCCCGCTGTGGCAGGTGACACAGTGTCACGGGTCTCTCTTGAAAGAGTCTCACTGGAGTCAGTGTTGATCTCATGACCCATCTGTTAGCTAGCGTCTCCCTCAGGTGCTCACGGTTCGGGAGCAGCCATAGCTCAGCTTCCATGATCCACATATTGATCCTGGAGGTGCTGTTGGAATAGTGTAAGTGGTCTTGGAATGGCATTACCATGCAATTAGAGGACGGCTTATCACCATCACCAGAATACCCTCTTTCCCAGTTGAACGCACATCCACACACACATACACATTAACAATAAGATGTTATTATCATGTTTGCTACCTTAGCGCTAGGAGAAGCGAGGGGTTGGAGGGGTAGAGTACCTCCCCAATCAGATAGGAAACCCCTCAGGCTTCTGCGCTCACACTCCCACACATGTGCACACACACACTAAAAATAGGTCCCCTCATGTGCCACCTACGACGCTACAATAGATCATCTTAAATGGAAAGAGAGAGAGAGAGACAGACAGACACACAGAGGCCGAGAGAAAAAAGAGAAGGGGAAACATCGAAGGAGAATCGCGTCGGCACGAAAGCAAGTGAGGTTTCTCCTCACTGGGTTCCAATCACTCAATCCCCTTTCAGCATGCGTCGCGCTACTCTGGAATGTAAATTGCCTCTAGAGGTCAAACCCCGCCCCCCCCCCTCACTCCCCCCCACACACTCCCCCCCCCCAGCTGATGCAGTGACTCCTCGGTAATGTTGGCCCGTTCATGGGGAACTGACCTTGGTCCAGTGGCACTTGTCCTTGAGACGCGGGCGCAGTGAGCCTTGCGCTGCGCCTTTCTGCATGTAATGCATGAGCGGGTGTGTGTGTGTGTGTTTCTCCGCAGGCGCGCGCGCAGAGCTTAGCCGGTCGCCTCCAGCGGCTGACAGAAGCCGTCCTGGCCGTCACACGAGCGCTGCCGTCTGACCTTTCACCCCACGCGGCGCAAGAGGATTACTAAATGGATGAAAGAAAAGAAAGAAAAAAGGAAAAAAAAGAGAGAATAGGACGAAAATGCCTTCCTCCTGCTGTTATCGAACCTAGCTCTCCCACCTCCATCCTCCCTCCCTCTCCTCCCCCCTTCAGCTGTTCTTCCTTCCCTCTTTTCCTGGATTAAACCGTTTTTAATGCCGGACCCAATCTGATGTAAGAGATTGTCCGGCGGTTACGTAGTGCCGTACAAACCGGAGCAGCTGTGAGGCTCCGATAAACCCTGACCAAGGCCAGATGATGTGCTGCTTCCCTGGGTCACGGCATCCCAACGTGGCTCAGTCCCCCCCCACCCCAACGTTGTGTTACAGCACCTGATATACAGCAGCGATGCCCTGCACAGAGTATGAGAGTATGAGAGAGTGTGTGTGTGTGTGTGTGTGGGGGGAGAATGCATTTTTAACGAAAGGAGACAGATGGTCCTCGACGATCTGTCGTCTTTTGTTTTACAGATGTTTTTATTGCATTGTTATGAGGCAGGATTTGCAGAGAGCGATCATCACTCAGGCAGACGGTTCATCATCGCTCTCCAGCAGCTGGACAGGCCGTGATGCATCCAGGAAACCTTCACGTTGGAAGTTTTGTTTGACTAAACCAGGGGTCGGCAACCCTGATCCTAGGGAGCAACTGTCCTGAAGATTCTAGACGTTTCCCTGCTCCAGCACACCTGATTCTAATGTAGAGTCATTATGAGGCTTCCACAGAGCTTGATAACAACCCTTCATTAGAATCAGGTGTGCTGGAGCAGGGAAACAGCTCAAATCTTCAGGACAGCGGCTCCCTAGGACCAGGGTTGCCCACCCCTGGACTAAACCTTAAAACCGAGTGGCTGCAAGTCAGTACACACACACGCACGTTGTATAGACATCACAGTGATAAACACCGCGGGAAATCCCAGAAACATTTCATTTGTCTGGCTCTGAACGCCAAGATTGTGTTTGTGAGGATGTTGTTCAGAATCGCATTGCGAGGACGATCACCAGCCAATCGTATTCAGCTCCTGGTGTCCCGGTCTGAACAGGAGGTGGGACGTCTTAAGACAGGACGGAACGGGCGCAAACACGCCAGCGTCTCCAGCCGAGCGCTTCAGACCGAGAGTGACCGTGAGACAGGAGGCTGTTACCCATGATGCCTCGTGAGCTCCGCTCCTCATTGTAGAAATGGCCTCATGCACAATTCAATTACATCCAATGTCACCCGTGCAGGTGTGCAGAGCTCAGATAAGAGCGCTCCGCTACGCAAGTGTTTGTGTAAGACAGCGAGAGGACGTGTGTGTGTGTGTGTTTGTCGGGGTGTGCCTGTGTCCGTGTGACTGAGAGAAGGCAGAGAGTATGTACAGTACTATATCATCTAGTTTCTATTTCCTCCATTTCGTTTGGGATGAACAGCATGAGTCTGGACTGTTTTCCAAGGCAGCAGAAACATGCTGTTCCCGATGCTGATTCAGATGAGTCACATTTCGCTCGTGTTAGTTGCCATGTACGACAACGATTAGAGTGTGGTGCTTAGGGGGAGATGATGCTTTCAGGACCACTGGGTAACGTTCCTCTGATACTTGGAAGGATGGCCTAAAATAAGATGTACCGGAGCGTCTCGTAGTCAAACAAACATTGATTTTATCATTAGGAGTTGATGTGGTTCCCTGAGCAAAGGCTGCTGTGTGGTGCAGCCTGCTTCTGTGCTGCTGTGTTGCTGTGCTGTTGTGTTGCTGTGCTGCTGTGTCGCTGAGCTGCTGTGCTGTTGTGCTGCTGTGTTGCTGTGTTGCTGTGTTACTGTGCTGCTGTGTTGCTGTGCTGCTGTGTTGCTGTGTTACTGTGTTGCTGTGTTGCTGTGCTGCTGTGTTGCTGTGCTGCTGTGTTGCTGTGTTGCTGTGTTACTGTGCTGCTGTGTTACTGTGCTGCTGTGTTACTGTGTTGCTGTGTTGCTGTGCTGCTGTGTTACTGTGCTGCTGTGTTGCTGTGTTACTGTGCTGTTGTGTTGCTGTGTTACTGTGTTGCAATGTTACGGTGTTGCTGTGTTGCTGTGTTACTGTGTTGCTGTGTTGCTGTGCTGTGGTGTTACTGTGTTGCTGTGTTACTGTGTTGCTGTGCTGTTATGTTGCTGTGTTACTGTGTTGCTGTGCTGTTCTGTTGCTGTGTTACTGTTCTGCTGTGTTGCTTTGTTACTATGTTGCTGTGTTACTGTGTTACTGATCTGCTGTGTTGCTGTGTTGCTTTGTTACTATGTTGCTGTGTTACTGTGCTGCTGTGTTGCTGTGCGGCTGTGTTACTGTGTTGCTGTGCTGCTGTGTTACTGTGTTGCTATGTTACTGTTCTGCTGTGTTGCTCTGTTGCTTTGTTACTATGTTGCTGTGCTACTGTGTTGCTGTGTTACTGTGCTGCTGTGCTACTGTGTTGCTGTGCTACTGTGTTGCTGTGTTACTGTGCTGCTGTGTTACTGTGTTAATGTTCTGCTGTGCTGTTGTGTTGCTTTGTTACTATGTTGCTGTGTGGCTGTGTTGCCGTGTTACTGTGTTTCTGTGTCCTGCCTCATGCCAACAACTAAAATAACAACAACAACAACTCCCACAAATGCACATGCGCACACATGAAACCGACGCTATGACAACCTGGTTATAAACAT
This sequence comes from Protosalanx chinensis, assembly GCA_030340685.1. Taxonomy (NCBI): domain Eukaryota; kingdom Metazoa; phylum Chordata; class Actinopteri; order Osmeriformes; family Salangidae; genus Protosalanx; species Protosalanx chinensis. Next base: position 10,779,901 of record CM059330.1, read on the forward strand.
GGAAGGACCCCATATTGTGATGTTAAACAACCCTGGCTACACTGCTGCTCCCTGTTCTTATGTGTACACGCGTGTGCATGTGGACTTGTACACTAATGTCTACACTTGTAAGGATTTGTTAGGGGGCGTCATAGAGTGTTGGAGGTCTTAAATCCTTGGCGTACAACATCGATGTTTACTGCCCCCATTGCTAACCTTTCCTTCAATAGTGCTTCAGTTGTTGTTGAGGGGGTGTAAGGTCATTTGTTCCTTCACATTGCTCTGCCATCGTAAATCAGACGATCTCCGGGAATGGAGAGGGGGTGCGAGGGAGGCGGGAAAGGGCCGCAGGTAGGGAGGCAGGAAGAAAACGGGGAGGAGAGCGGGGGCAGGAGGACCGTCCGAAGGGCCAGCAGCATCATTAAAGACTACACCACAGACTGGCAGCAGGATTACACCCAGTCTCCTTCAGCGAGCTGGCCTAGTTTAGCTCGCCTGGAGTACATCTGGCAATTTACGCTCTCATGGGGGGGGAGAACGATCAAACGGCTGAACGCAGCTTCAGGGCTGCGTTCGTCGCTTTTACATACGCTCATTCATAATTCTGTCGTTTTGCTTTTCAGTCGAGTGCGTCGAGAAAGGGAAGTTGTAGGCACCCGTTAGCAAGTGTGAGTTTTGAACACTCGCTGGAGACAGAATATTGTTTGGATAATCAACGTCAGATGCTAAGCCTTGCATCCAAAAAAGGGCCCGACGATCAAATGAAATCAACTTTATACAACTGGTAGTTCTAATCTCAGATCAGATTGAGTGACAGCTGGGCATTCTAACTAGTTTACCAAGGAGTTAGGGCTGTAGGGTTAAATTAATATGGTTGCTATACTATAAGTCAACATGATGGTATGTGTAAGGTGTGTGGGAGGAAGAAAGGAAAGCTAGGCTCAGGATTCAGGGAGGGGTAATGGGTGTGTGTGTGTGAGCGTGAGTGCGTGTGCTCTCAACCCCTCAGTGGAAAAAAACCACGACTTTGGAATCCTTTTTATCGAAGTTTAGAACTCTGAGAAGCAGACGCTACCGGGAATAGACACCGGTCCATTCATAAAACAATGTCAGGAATGCTGCAAATCCCACGGTGTGTACTCACGCTGCTCCAAGTCAGACTCGCACAGTGTCAACCCACTGCACAAGCCCTCGCTCACGGCAGCGCCCTCCATGAAGACATGCCTACAGCCTCCCGTGGTCGACACTTCGTTCTACACAGCGGGCTTCTGATCCACCGCAGCGATCCCCCTCCGAGCTCTTTCCATGTTCCCTGACAACAACGAGGCAATAAAGGGTCTGAAAAGCAATTCAAGAGCTAGATTGGCTGAGCAAAGGAGGAGGAACGCAATGAAGCTCAAGTTCAGGTTCCTGAAAGTTGAGAAAGTTTATTTTTGGTGTCGTAAAGCCCTTTCTTTCATCTCATTGTCTTCTGTCTCTATACCCTGCCCACCCACCCACCTCTGGCTTGTTGTGGTGTAACCATTTTAAGACCCTATTACTTGAACAACCGGCCGTGCCATTTCATGAAAGTGTTGTGACAGTCAAAAGACGTTGAGTCTACGAGTGTAGCCATGCGGAGGAAAGTGGGGCTGGCTGGCTAGCCGGGGCTACCGAAGTGAGAGAGAAAAGGATCGAGGGAGAGGGATCATGTGATTACAAGGCACGTGTTGGCCAGAGGTACCACAGCTCCGCTCTTAGTCTCACTCTCCTCTCCTCTCACTCACTCGGTCTCTCTCGCTCTCCTTCACCCTCCACTCAGAGACAAGGGCCCCGTTCAGCCAATCACAGCGCCGCCTGCGCCGAATGCTTTTGCTATCTGCTGTATCCAGTCGCCTGCCTTCCCTCCAAAGCCAGAGTTTGCGCTGTGTGTTTTAAGCAGGCGGGGGGGGGGGGGGGGGGGGGGGGGGAGCGGAGCGCTTCCAGTGGTATTTCAGCGAGCGCTGCACTCTATGCACGTAGCACGCGACGTAGCACTGTGAGCCGTCATACATGCTTTTATACCAGTGTGATGAGATGAATGCTTACAGGCTTCACTAGAGGGATTTATGGGTCGCATTTAACGCTGCAGCTCAGTGCTTTTCAGATATATGGGGAAACGATGATGGGCTCGCATTGAAAAACAAGTCTAATGTGTATCATAAACTCTCCATGTCCAAATGCTTTCCAGGAGAAGCTTCTTGGGTGACGAACGATTGAAAGACCGAAATATAAACAAAAGGAAGTTTCTGCAGTAGATCCACTGTCTTTTCCGTCAAGCTGCGTAAGGGAACATCGACATGACGAAATTCTATTAGTCTGTGTTTACCCAGTGCACCTAGACTGAGGAAAACACGTTTCCGATCCACCCATGGCGTGCTAGCTTTCGCCCTCGGAAACTCTTGCGTGAATCATATCGATTGTGGAGATCGACACATCCAGAGCAGCGGCTGAACGTGCAGCTGGGTTATTGACCTCTGTAGGCAGGCCCCTTCTTACCGGATCAATCTGGAAGCGTATGGCTGCTCAGATGGGCCACTAGTCTGGGTTGATGATATCAGGTCAGTCATGGTCTAGACCGGCACATCAACCAAGAGTAACCAGCACAGACAAGTCCATGGAAGGCCACGTTTCAATGATGGGTGTCAATACATTTAGGACCGGAAATAACCGACGATGGTTCTTCGGTGTGTTGTCATGGTTAAGTGAGCCTGTGTGAATAGTTTAGCATAGCATGTTTGAATATGACTTCCTCACGTCAGGCTGAACTTTAGAACCGAAGGCACGGCCAAAAGCTTAGCTCTGCAGGCACGCAGCCTTTCGCTTCAAAAGACACATCCTTGAGCGCTTCAGGAAAAAGTAAGACGCGATATCATCGCCACTTCTTTGGATTCCACGGGACAAAGACAACAAACAGCTTCTAGCGTATATTTAAGGATATCTGCACATTTGTGTAAATGACAACTCTGTTTGATCAGTCTTGTTTCCCTTTAGTGTGACATGGAAGATTGCCTCAGGTTGTGGAACAATAACTGAAACATTAACTGAACAGTACCTGCAAATTATTATATTGCAGTTAAACATTGTTGGGGCTGATTATTAACTATCAATAGCTGTAGTTAAGCCTTTGGACATGTCTCACATGACTTCTGTGGAAACAACTGAAACAGGAAGGACATTTTGGGAGGACTGAGGATTCAAACGGTTTCAAACTGCATCTTTCCTGCGGCTGTCTGTTCCTTACCACCTTAAAGGGGCTTAAAAAAGACCGGGCTGGTGGCAAGATGATCACATAAATGGTTGTAATTGGCCCGACCATATTCTGGTCAGAGGGAAATCTGTTTGAACGGGCAGGTGGCCAGACCCATATGCCAGAGCAACTCACACAGGACCTAGAAGATTCATCTGGTTCCCAGGCTAAGACACAGTGGGCTTTATGAGGAAGGCTGGGCACTGTCTTCAAACTGTTATCGGAGGGAACATTGAGCGTTCATCTGCATTACGTTCACAGGGTTTTAATTATTTCACTCATTTTGTTCTGTTGCTTCAAAAAACGATCATATATTATGGATTTCTACAACTAACAATAGCCTTTACGTTACAAGGTCATGGCTTACATTGAACAGTTTAGTAGACATAAATAAATAAGTGCCCATACATTTTTACTTATGCAATATAGATTTGTGGCGTGTAGTACAAAGGTTACGGCAGGTTTTAGTCGTGTATCTGGTCAGCCACGTTTGACAGTCTAAAGACCAGGTCAAGATTATTGTCCAGTAATACCAGCCAACCAGTAGGTGGTTTATATTTGGCACATTCTTCTAACATGGAAGAATTTCCATAAAGAACTCTGAAGGGAATAGTTAATCTGGTCCTTCTTATTGTAACATCTTTTTTTTTACATTTACCAACACTGCTTAGACTTCAATTATTTAAATTGTGGTAGGTATTTTTTAAACACCGCACTCCAGCAAGCAATACAGCACGCTTTACACTGAGACTGGGAAGTCCAGAAATACTCTTGTGGAGCAGAGAAAAGCAGGTGTGGCTGTGTGTAGGCCCTACTGACAAGAACGTAGCTCTGTTATACCTCCGGCATGTGAACTTATATGACACACACACACACACACACTGTGTAGGAGCTAAACTAAGAGAAGTCAATGGCAGGTGGATTTTACCCTGGTGATGCGATTGTTTTAGATTGAGTCCTAAATGCATGATTAAGTAGGCTGAACTGGGGTTTAGTGTATGCTACTAGGGAGAAGTGGGTTTAGAATTCTGTCAGGTCACTAAGCCCCTCCCCCCCTGTCCATCCCCTACCAACAAATCACAGCCCGTGTTGTGATGGGCATGGGGAATCTGTATTTACATACTCCATAGCCTGCATATACCATAACAAACTGCCTGAATGGGTTCTATAATAACACCATGATGATGTTATTCAAGTTACCCGAAATAGCATCCGATATTCATTTGATCAACGGATATGTTGCATTTGTGAACAATGATTCAATAACAACTGTGCCACAATAGGCCAATTTGCATAATATTGAGTCATCCTAGTATATGCATGTTGAATGATCTCCAATCGTGGCACACATTAAGATCTGGGTCCATGTTAGAATTTCAAAAGGCACGAGCCATTCATTGCCTTGCACCAAACCCAATTTCCCCCTCACCTTTCTTATAAAATCTGCCTCTATTCGTGTTATGTATGCATAATAAAGTGCCAGTTGGTAACTACGCCGCCATCAGGCTAACACGATTATAGCAGGCGTGTTGTAAAACCCTATACAGCCGCTCGCTGACTTCTCGGTTCTCATTCACTAGAAGATGGCGGACTGCGCGTCACTGTTGGATGAGGAGCTCTCTTCCTTTGTGTTCAGTTACCTGACAGAGAAATCCGGCAGCCAGGTAAACGATGCTGTTTTCTTATTCGTGCATGCATAGGGCTACACGGAGCGGGGCTCGTTTTTGCATGTTATGGCCATTTACTGCGTGTAATGTCACCGTCTCCTGATGCCCGTGACTGGGTGACAGCATCCTCGCGCGCTGTGTAGCCGGCGTCTCGAGCCTTGACGTCTGGACTTCACGTGGAGGAAATGTCATCAGCCCCTTAGACAACGTGGTGAAACAGAAAGTTTTTTAAAATACATTTTATTGATAGTTTATATATATATTTTTTGGCACTCCAAAATATTTTTTTAAGGCAGTTTTGCTCTTAAAAAAAAAAGATAGGCAACTTTGGTGACTTTGTCATATTTTTTATACTACTGAATTACGGACACGTGGGTAGTCTGAACGTGCCAGAGTTGAGTCGGTAGTAAAATGTACATACTTTAGAAATACAGAGAAGTCGTGTTCGACGTACATAGGGGGTTTAACTTGTATTTTAGGGGTTTAAGTGATGCAGAATGGTTAAACCCCACTGTAAAAATGTAGGGATTGTTTTCGTAATTGTTTGCGTAATCAGCCGCTGCCTTACAAAACCCGCCGTGTTCACAAGGCGACTTGGAAGAATATGTGACACCCCGTTTCTACCCAGTAGAACATTTTTAAACAGAAGTGTTGTTGAACGCAAAGTTGAACAGATCTTAGCAAAGTTTGCGATCTAAAATAGATGGGGAATTAATCTAGTCATACTCTGAAGTCAGATCCGATAATCTCGTCAGTAAACTCACTCATTCTCTCAAAGGGATGATAAGAGTATAGCTTCATGTTTGTATAACTATTCATGCGCAAATTTGTACACAATTTGACAAAGCCTTAAACTTCGTCACTGATTAATTCAAACAGTGAGTGGCAGTGATACGAAGTATCTTGGATTTGAATGTGCGCTTATGACACAGAACGGCGGATCAACAACAAACGCAGATTGACGTCGTTTTATATTCTGACAGGTTTTCTACGTCATGACACGATCTTGTGTTTGAACGGGTTTTTTGCAGTGTTACTGAATGTCAGATCGGGGTTATTAGGTTGATTGCATGTCGCTTTCCAAACTGCAGGCATCGTAACAGTACTCCATCCTCGTGACCAGAGTTACAGAACACGAACCCACTGCAGTCATGTGCTTTCCGCTCCTGTGCATAGTAGTAGCTTCAGAGGGAGGGAGAGAGAGAGAGAGGGAGGGAGGGAGGGATAGAGCGAGAGAGGGATAGAGCGAGAGAGGGAGAGAGAGAGGCGGGTGGTGATGGTGGGGGGTGTATCCAGTGACGTAGACCGGGGAGGGCAACACTCCCTCCCGCAGGCTGCATGTGACTGCTCCTGGCAACCTAACTCGTCGCTAATCATTACCGAGGCTACTCCAGTCTAGGCCGGTCAAGAGGATGTAAAGATAAATCCGCTTTATCGCCACAACATTCCCATAGCCTAGAGGTTAAACGAAGCACGCTTGACATCAATTGTATATGTTCTCATATTTGATTCCATTGCATCGTCTTTCACATTTGCATACCATTTCCATTTATTCATTTAGAAGACGCTTTTATTGAAAGTGACTTCCAAGAGAGAGCTTTACAAAAAAAAGCATCGGCCACTGATCATCTTTTAAAGCTTCGGTAATGCCGTTGCTCTCACTTCACCCGCATCCAAATGTATTATTCTTAGATAATTTATTTAAATGGTCACAAGATAACATACCAAAGTGCATAGCGACACTGTAGAAGGAAGCAATGGCAAGGCTGGCAATCAATACCGTAGGTCAGTTTAACCCTGGCCATTTGCCTGAACTTGCTGTGGGATTTCTGGCAATTTGCCAAGATCTTTGAAATGATCCTTTCAAATTGCCAATGGAACTGTTCTTTAATAGGACGGCGCGACTTTGCACAAGCCTGTGTGCCGCACCGTTGGTCCTCCCTGAGCTGGGCCGGTAGTCGTGACGAGGTGTGCTGCAGTGCTGTGTTCGAGCCCTCTGATGTCTGCCATGACTCACCTTACCTTCAGGAAGCTGAAGCTAATGTATTAGTTCTGCAGATGAGACAGGCACTTAGGAACTGAGGCTGTCGCCTCTCTCTCTCTATCTCTCTCTCTCTCTCTTTTCTGTCCCCTCTACAGTATCTCCATGCCTGTCAGTCTTTCTCATCCCATCTTAATTTCTCTCCTGAATCGTCCGCGGTCATTTCTCGGACGGTCGCTCAGGCTGACCGAGCTGGCTAATTAACTTGTACGGTAACCTAATCCATACACGGCCCCGTCTTGTGTTTTTCTCCCTGCGATTCAACGTTAGCGTTGGATTGCGTAGGTGCAGGCCCCCCCTGCACCATGAGGGGGGGTCGAGTCCGTTTGCGTGCTTGTCCCCAGATAACATGAGAATACGGCTGTTTCCCCCCATCCAAACCCCCTCCGGGTGTGTGTGTTGGGAGGGGGGGGTGTGGGGGGGGTGTGGGGGGGGTGTGCGCGCATGCCCGCCCATATGTTAGTAGTGGGGGGGGGGGCGGGCGGGCGCGGGGCTTTGCTTTGTCATGGGTCAGCGTGCATCTCGAAGCCCCAGGTGTGTTCTGGTGCGCTGGAAACACGGAGACGCCCCCTCCTCCCCCCCCACTCACTTTCACCCGTCACGAGGGATTCTTTATATTTAGCTCGGGCTTTTTATGCGCTGCTTCGACCCCTGCCTCTGTATGACTCAGTCTCATCCGCTTCACCCTCTTCAGCTCAACTACAATATCTAACCGTTAGTATTAAAGAGGATAACGTGGGAGAGAACCAGCTCTTTAAAGGGGGTTTAAGAGGTGCCGTGCTGGAGCCCCCCTGCTGTCACCCCCCCACCTCGGCCCCCTTGTCGTGGTGCTGTTAGGTGGGAGCAGCGTGGCCTTACTTCACCTCTACAGAGCCTTGGTGGTCTGCTTGTGCATGTCCATCCGGGCTGCCACCGAGCCCCGGGTGACATCACGTCGCTTCTCAACAAGACAGAATCGATCAGATCTCCAGGAATGCCTAGAGGGAGCCAATAGGAGCTAGTTAAGCTCTGCTCCCAACCAATCACTCTGCAAACACAGCTTCTGGTTATATGTGCTTTAATGTGTGTGTGTTGCCATTTTGGGTCTTTTTGCTTCTTTTTTATTTTATTTAACTGTGGCAAAACCATTATTTCTGGGGAAGGTTACGGGACTGCAGTGTCCAGACAGAGCATGTTATGTCATGTGCACAGTATAACACAGGGGTTATTCTGAAACGGTTGTGCCATGGCAAGCATTCCCCCCCCCCCCCGTCTTTTTTTGTCTGTAAGGAGGAACAGGAGCAGGCTGTGTGAGTGACATCACAGGGTCTTGGGTAACCAGGGTGCAGGTGCATCATGAGGAAACCAAGTTACTTTGGGGAAATAGTCAACACAGCGGAAACAATGGGTTCGCCGGTGTGAAAAGACAGGCTGCCTTTGCCATTTGGACCTTGTACTGTTTGTTATATCAGTTGGCATTTGACAGTAACCCCTCATCAGTCAATAGCAAACAACTCAAATGCTGTGGGGAAACGTTTTTAAAGACGTGTACTCTGTTCGGATGAATGAAAGGGAAGGATCCGTTCTGGTTTTTAATGTGTAAGGGTTGTTTGCTCGCTAAAGTGTAACGTATTTAAAAAGCCACAGTTGTCAATTAAACTTTGACCCCTTACAGTAGACTGTAACCATCTCAGTTGTTAGAAAGTCGAGTCAGGAATAGGTAACCTTCCAAGCATGCATGCATGGACACACTCACACACACGGTAATGGGAACTTGAAATAGCCCGGGTGGAGTGTTCGTGTGTGTGTGTGTACGTGTGTGTGTTTGTGCCTGTATCCAGAGGACACGGTCAGGGTCACCTGAACTTGCTCAGCAGAAAAGCGGTGAGTGTGCCCTGCCCCCTTTGGAAGGTTGTAAAACAGTAAGAAAGGTTACAGGAAAATTCCAGAGTGGGGGGTGTGGCATGAGATTGGGCAGCGTTAAACTCGTGCCAACACGGTAACCTGGCACCTGGGGAGGCAAGGCAGGCTCAGACTGGCACGGCGAGAGTGGAGGTTGGAGTTTAGACAGCTAGGTTTCAGGCCTCATTAATTAGAAACGTGTACTCAGCAGAGATAAAAACTGGATGTCGACCGTAGGGTTGTAAATCCAGTGTAAACTCCTCCTTTTCACATGGTTTGGCAGGTTTGAGGTTTATAGTGTGTTTTTTCTTTTTTTCTTTGAACGCTTCACAGGGTTTTTACTTATTGTTGTGTTGAGCTAATGCAGTGTGATACAATAAGCTTGCTTGATGACAAAATTTTTGGCATCCAGTCTGGCTGTTTGTGGAAGTGGACATGTCATTTTCTCAGACACAGCATCAGGGCTCCTACAGTTCCTGTCTGGGGTGTGTAAACTTGCTCCTAGGCCTGTTTCTCCCGGTTGCCACTGGTAGCCAAGGGCTTAAGGTAATGGACTGCTTTCAAATGTTCATCGTAGCGACACAATCGCTATTCCTGTATTTCCTGTATCTCCTCTGATTCTGGGTTGTGAAAGTCTGATGTTGCGTACATTACCAGAGAGGAAGTGTTGCTGGGGTGCGTTGGCTTGTGAGACCCAAGTGAAGTTCGCATGACAACGAGTCTCTTTAGGGAGTAAGGAGGATATAGAGGACGATGATGATGATGATGATGATGATGATGCACTTTCTCACTGAAAGCGGCACTCAGAATCCTCTCACCCGTTCTCCTTGTTCCTCTACTAAACATACTTCACCTTAAACCCTTCTGGTTGTTGCACGATGCCATTCTCGACATGCTCTAACCTGTCGTCGTAAACTCGGAGGGAGCTTCTGCCAAGAGTGCGATATCGCTGGGCAACAACTGGCTGTGCTGTGCGTACGGTTACAAAGCTTTTGAGGCATGTGCAGTTTGACATCAGGGACTGGACCCGGCTGAGAAGCATCCAGATGCAGGTAAACAAGCAGGTCCTGGTGGAAGCTGCTCCACACGCATGTTTCAACGCTGCGTCATCAGAACAGGCAAGATGGAAAGTGTGCAGGTGTGTGGAACTGCCATGGGGGCCATGCCCCGGCCATCAACAGGGCCCCTATCTGCCGACCGAGGGCGAGAGAGACAGGGGGAGGAGCACAAGGAGGAGAGGGCGAAGAGAGAGAGAGGTCTGAACCGGTTGAGGAGTTCACAGCCGTACACACTCAGACACACCCTCGCGTTTTTTTTCCCGAAGGCGTTTCATCCGATCCTTGCACCGTTAGGGCACAGCGACCACAGGTTAGCAAAGCGCTCCTACTTCGTATTTCTACCACTCTCCTCTCTTTTTCCTCCCCCGTTTTCCACCCCCGTTGCTGACCTAGATCAGCTGTGAACCCTCTCGGTGATAGGGAGGCTTAGGCAGGGATTGCGTGACTGGAGAGATCCGGTATGGGAGCTTGACTGGGTCTGACCAGAGACTGGCAGCTTGACATGGCTTTACCGACTAAAGGCTCAAACACACACAGAGCACACACACACACACACAGCTCCTCACACCTGCTGTCCACGTATAAGTACCTGCTAAACAGGTCTTTTAATGCAATTGGGGAGAAAAACAACTTACAAACGCCTACGGTTAACATAAATACACCGGTACGAACATGGAGTACAGCGTTGGAAAATATTGACTCTAGAGCCGTTCTGTTGTTCCACACTTATGTTTGTATTAATGTATATTATGTGTATTATAAATGTATGAAAGAAAAAAGGGAAGATAAGGCTTTTTGCAAGATAATGAATTATCTTTTATCTATTCGTAAAGTGAAAATGAAAGTATTCAGACCCACTATGATGCTCCGAATGAACAGTTTCCTTTGATCGACCCTTGAAACGTTTGTAGAACATGATTGGAGACCATGTGGGCCTAATTTAGGCAGGCAGGACGCCACACTGCAAACTCCCTTTGTTCCCGATGCCTGGTTAAGATGTATCAAATACTGAGGAAAGACTCAAAAGATTGCTAACGAAAACCTGCTTCAGAGAGTACCTGACCTCAGACTGCACCATGAATTCACCTTTCAGCACCCCTGGACTCTCATTTATCCTTCATCCAAAGCCTGAATTGCATAAAATATCAGCGTAGGCGACTTGAATATTGCAGTTCGCCCTCAGCAGTCATCTGGAGGGAGCAGAGAAACGTGCATTTTGGATGAGTGAACTGCAAGGAAGGACTTGAGGAGCTTGAGTTGTTGTCAACTTGTTTCAATCTCTTTTCATTGGACAGACTCGCACGTTCTCCAACTAGTGGCAGCTTGTCCCTGTTCTGTGCACGTGTGGCTGCTACAGTGTTTTTAAAAACATACCACAGATTGTGTTGAAATAACATGGGTGTGTTCTCAATGACTCATCACACCTAAAGGACGTCTGAGAGTGAACATTTCTGTCCTTGTCTGTTTTCCATTGACAAGATTAAGAAGATAATCGTGTAAAAGGAAATGGTTGTAAATAATCTATAGTCTTGTGTCTTCATTCATAAGTATGTAAAATCGCCTCCTCTTTCTGAGCATGCGTAGCAGTTTCGGTAATGTTTTGAAGTGAATCGGACTCTTTGGGGAAGGTGAGCTTTGTATCTTTGCCCATATAAAGACATCCTATCTGATGTGGAGCTCTACTGTTTTGACTTTGTCCCTATAAGTTCAACAGCTCCACCATACAAGCTCAGCGTTTGTGGTATCTGCTTTGTGTTGGCCTTCCTCGCCTTCACCTGGTCAAAGCTCCACACAGCAGCTTTCACAACTTCAGTCGTTGTGACGTGGGGACTGGCGCCACTGCTGTTTGCTGTTAACATGGTTGCTGTTTGGTGCAGTGGGGCAGAATTTGCATCATCAGAACCCTAACCCAGAATCCCTTGTACTTTTCCCTCAGAACTCTTTCTACAGCACATTTCCCTCAACACTTTTATGTCTGACCTTATTTCTGCATCTGCTCCACTCTCTTGCTCTCTCCCTCTCTCTCGCTCTCTCCGTCTTGCTCTCTCTCTTACTCCCTCTCTTTCTCTGTCCCTCTCCCTTATGCTCACTCCCTCTCTCATGCTCTCCCTCTCTTGCTCTCTCTCTTTCACCCGCTCTCTCTACTTTGGCTCATTTCTCTCTCTGTAAAAGCTAACCAAGTTGTTTGAATACTTCCAGCAGCAGTGGATGGGCATCTGAAAAGCATCCATCATTCTGCATCAGTCCACAGGCACACACTCTTCCAGATACCTTCTCAGTATCACACTTTAGACTGGCCTATGTCATGTTGTGCCAACAGGAACGTTCCAGTTAATGTCCACATGTAATGGATGTCCACCCACCAAAGGGCACTGATCACGTCTAGTGAATTGTGTCTAGTAAAAGTCAGAGCGCGCACACACACACACACACACCTGAGTGCTTCTAAAGGCAAATGTGGGGTCTGGTTTTGATGGAGTATTGATTTCTCTGCAGGTGCTTTTCACTCCAGGTGATTTTAAGAAGAGGAAAAGCAATTTGGCACACATGCCTGCTGCCCAGACTGCAGCTCTGGAGACCAGGCCTACTTTTTGGGGGCCTTTTCATGGTGTGACTTGAAGACGTCTACGAAGCCAGAGGCTGATTGTTAGGACTCTAGACAGGAAGTGGAAGGTAGACTACTCGAGGGTAACGTTAGTTTCACCCTTGACAATTTCTTTAAACCGTACGTCAGGAGGGCTGTGCTTCTCTGTCTTCATACTGAGAGACTGTTGTGGATGTCCTTTGGCACTTTGTTAGCAAAGATGGGTTGCACTTTGAACCCCCCTGTGGGTTGCACTTTGAGGAATTTTTTGCCTGCTTAGAATGTTGAAGGTCCAGTCGCACTTTCGAGAAGTGTCATTCGTTTGTTCCATGTGGGGCTGGTGTCTCTAGGAGGACAGGCACATGGTTGTTTTGGTGGTGTCACTACCGCCCCCACCATCTCTCTTAGTGTAGTGTAGTGTTTGTGTGTGTGTGTCTGTGAGTGTGTTAATATATTTGTTCAAGAGTCATTAGAATGGGAAGGGCACACTGAATCAGTCGTTTGGTGCCAGAAGCTCGAGGTTGGCTCGCTAAAGAGCTGAATAGAACCCGGATTTGTTCCAAAACATGTCCAAGTTCTGTTTGTTCCCAACAATGAAAGCTGAGTATAAAAGAGAATAGTTAAATAGGAACATAAAAAAAATACACCATTCATTTGATATTTTTTATATTTATATTTATATGGGGAGGCACGTGGCTCCATGATTAAGGCGTTGGGCTTGTGATCGGAAGGTTGCGAGTTTGATTCCCGGCTGTGGTTACAAAACGTTGTGTCACCCTACTTGCCTCAGGGGGAATGTCCCTGTACTTGCTGTAAGTCGCTCTGGATAAGAGCGTCTGTTATATGAATAACTGTAGATGTCATTATTGAAGCATACAATATACATTATTACAGAATTGATTTGTTGTGACACGCATTTCCCGATCCATCTGTGAGTGGTGCCATTGGTGGCCTCTGGCCTCAGTACGTCCACATGTTGCATTCTAAATCCAATGTGGAAGGGATTGATGGTGAAGCCTGCTAAAGTTGCACACCCACCAGCCTGGCGTTGGTACATGGCATACACAAACACACATACGTGAAGTATTTAAAGAGGCGAGTCCAGCAATATGGAACTTACAAAACAACCATGAATATTTCAGTCATGCAACCTGGGGGGAGGGATATTCTCTTTCTCCCTCTCTGCCCTTCTCCCTCCCTCTCTCTCTCCCTCTCTCTCTCCACTCCCCCTCTCTCAGCCTCCTCTCTCAATCTCTCTCTCCCTGGTATTAATAGATAAGCTGCTTGATGGTGTAGTGTATAGGGACATAGAACCTAGTTTGAACCTTCGCTGGCTGAAATGTAGGTACTTTCATCTTGGGCGCAACATCCATCTTTGCTGCAAGCCTGGGGCTGCCATTAGCAGAGTAGCATGGCTTAATGTACGACCAACATGCCTCATATGAACGCTCAGAAATACCACAGCGGTCTGACAGGCACTTGTAAAACATCAGACAGAATTTAAGGTTGTCTTTAGTACAAATGGAATCCTGGGATTCGGAGCTGTGTCCGTTAAACAAAGCTGTCATTTCATTCACCAGCACGTGAGCGACGGGGTACGTGCACGTCACGTCAGAACGGCGAACGACCCGGCCCACGCGAACGTTGATGAAACCGCTCGGGGTTCTTTAGTGAAATGTTTGGATGACGCTCGCTCGCTTTACACATTTGAAGCTGCACTACAGAGACACTTCGGCTTCCTCTCCCATGACCCTGTTTTCATTTTGCACGACCCCACATGGGATCGCGACCCGTGGTTTGGGAATAGCTGGGGTAGTGAAGGAGAGGAGAGAGGGGGAGAGAGATGACTACTCCACATAGTGCTAGAGAGAGAGAGATAGAGAGAGAGAGATAGAGAGAGAGAGATAGAGAGAGAGAGAGAGAGAGAGACACTGCAGCTATGAGTGTAGACCATGTTGGATGCGATGACACAAAAACAAGAGCAGAGATAGGCTGGCGGATCAGCCCACTCATCAGAACATCACACCTGAGACAAAGTCCTTTGTGGCTTTCCTAATCCATCTCTGTCCTCTCTCTCCCTCTCCCTCTCTCTCTCTCTCTCTCTCTCTATCTTGCTTACAGTACACTCTCCCTCTTATCTCCTTGGCAATCGGGAGTGTGTGGTGGTGAACCAAAGTCCATAGGAATGCGGTGTCTTTAAAGCTTCTAGGCGTTAGAGTCATGGAACCGGGACCGGTATCAAAACATGTCCTGTGCTTATCGAGGGTTTATGAACCTGCTTTGGACTTGTTTAGCTATCTTTCTTTCCGGTTACTACACCCTTGATTCAGTAAAAACGTACACGCACACACACAAACAATCCCCCCCCCCACACACACACACACACAAATGATCCTACAAGCACTACGGTACACACACTCTCCCTCCTCTATCGCTGAAGTTAGCCAAGCGGTTAGGGCTAGAAGAGGACGAGGCTTTAATAATCCAACCTGACTGGTGTGTGCGTGCACGCGCGCGTGTCTGAAGACTGTGGTATTCCTGGCGTGAAGGTCACCATAAACATTTCTTTCACTGGAGGTCACCAGAGAGACACACAGGCAGGCACACAGTCAGGCACGCGTGCACAAACCCACAAACACACACACAAACCAGGCCACCCTTGCATGTCCTGCACTCCACACACATGAAATGGGAGGGAGGTTCTCCTTGTGTTACCAATCACAAGGTGCCAAATGAATCCCGAGCGTGTGTCTGTGGACTGTTTACTGATTCACTGAAAGCGTGCCTGGAGCCAGTCCTCCAACCGCAGCCGAGATAAACCTCCGCTGAACACCGAAGGTTTACCACAGACTTGGCGGAAAGAACGACAAGCGCCTCTCAAACGACGACGAACGAGACGCCAACAAATAATCGGCACAGCGATTCTATGGTGCGACTTGGTGAGGGCGCTGTGGACGTGCGCCTGGGTGGAAAGCGTAGAGAGGGACACATCCGCTGCGAACATCCTTTGATGTGACAGCTGGAAGGTTCAAAAGCTCTCGGGTGACGTCTGATAGAGAAGCAGACCTCTTATTTTTAAATCGCTGCTGCAACGCTGGACAGCCCGGACATGTGACACTGAGCAAGACGGACAGGCAGAAGCGTCCCATGACACCCCGAGACATGGCAAGGCCGTGCTCCGCGACACACGTTGTCCGGTTAGCGAAACCTAATTAGCTCGAGCATTTCCTGTCAGGGTCAAAACGCTTAGTATTGAAGAAGTGGGACCTCACGTCTCTGTTCATCAGCTCCTCGGTAACTACTTTACTCAGAAGGTGCTTCCCTTCCTAATATGGTTTCTTTTTCATGAGACCAGACTGTCACATGCAGCGGAAAGTGGCCAAGCAAACCCCCCCCCCTCTGCTGTGTGCAGTTACTATGATACTGCATAACAGTACGCCACGGCAGAAGTCAAAGGTCCCCAGAAGGTGAAGTAACTGGGGCATTTTACTCAAGCTGAAGCTGGAACATAGCTGATCTGTGACCAGTCCTTACCGCTCAGCCCCACTCTCTCCAGTTATCCAGCAGATATATTGGAACGACTGATAGCGGCTGATAGGCTAAAGCTCCAGAATGGCTCAGTTGAGCACCTTGATACGATCAGTCTGTTTACTGAAGGTGCTTCTCTGCCTGACCAGCGAGTCATGTGACACGCTGCGAGACATGACATCATACTCGATGAATTCTCTAGGTTTTCCTTATTTATTTATTTAAACAAATGCCCAGTGCCACCAGTGAAGACCACACGTTCAACCAGCGTGAGGTTAACCACGCAGCCCAGCTGTGTCTCCTCCCTGAGCCAGGCTAGCTGCGTGGCAGCTAGGTAGGTTGACACCGTTGTGTGTGTATGTGTGTGTGTTGGTATTGTGGTGGTGTGGGTGTGCTCTCTGTGGCGTTGATGAGAGCAGATGGATCTCTGAAAGAGAGCGAAGCGGAGCGAAGAGTGATGGGGAGGAGAGCCTGCGATGATGTGTCACGAAAGCATCCCTCATTTTGGCTGCTCAAGGACAGACCTGCTGATTGCACTGGCTGGGGGCCAGGTGTGCGCGTGCGTGCGTGTGTGGGGGGAGGGGGGGATGGTGGTGAGAAGGAGCTGAGCGGGTGGCGGGGGTCAGTGGGTGCATCTGATATTGGAGGGGGAGAGGAACTACACTACAGAACTAAGGGGTCAGATAGGGTGATGTGCGGGGGGGATATTTGATTACCTACATCTGATCTATTGCTTTAGGTGTCTGTCAGCAACCTAAATCCTCGCTGACTGGCTGTCAACTGGCACGTGGAATGCCCTGTAGTTAGTGCCAGGTTACCATATCCAAAACCCTCCTGAAACACCCCCCCAACAGAGAGAAAGAGCAACTAAAACAGTAGTGAACCTTTAGAGGGATTCGTAACGTGTTTGCTTGCGTATCAGTTGGTATTTTCCTCTTTTACGGATTTATACAGTTACTCGTTTACACCTAGCCACAAACGAGGGTTATACTAGCGTTGTCCTCTAATAAAGGCGACCAGTTTGAAGTGTTAAAGATCCTCTGCTGCGAACCGAGGGCGTAATTAATGATTGGAATTGTGTCAGTTTCCTCCGCGGATCCGCAGACGTCGCGGTGACCTCATCTCAACTGTGTTCGACCAGCGAAAGCGAGAATAAGATATCCCCCCCCCCTCCCCTCCCCTCCCCCCCTCCATGTTGTCCTTGTCACACGGAGCCACGTCCTTCACGGGCCTCGGTGTCAGCAGATCTGGAGAGCAGGGGGGAGGGAAGAGGAGATGAGAGGAAATGGAGCCGGGGTAGAGTGCTCGGTACCCATGGGGACGGTACCCATGGGGACGGCAGCGCGCAGAGCAGGGAGGGACCAGGCTCTTCCTCTCATGGTGTCTCCCCCAGGTGCGTCTCTCTCTTCCGAGACACGATCGTACTTCTCCGTGCAAATGGGAGGCGGCAGTTAAACGATTAAAAAGGATGATGCCTGTTAACGATTGAACCGAAAATATTAGCGATTGAAAGGCTGGTTCGGGAAGTTTTTAACATTTCACCCATCCTGCAGTTTCTGAAAGCCTGAGCGTTATCCCTTTTAAAGGGCGATGAGACAATCAAAGTGAGTGCTCTCCCATCTTTGGCCATTCACTTAACGGGAACCAGACAACACAACGCAACACACACACATACCCACACACACACAAGAAACACATTTATGGTTCAGGCAGACATGAGGCAGATGGATGGATGGATTGCTGTGAGTGAGGAAAGTGCAAACGTGAGGCCTTTTCCAATGCTGGAGGCAGAGAGGTGAGGCTGCCTCGAGGCAGCCCAACGCAAAACCAACAGAGAACCCGCGCATCTGAGTCTCGAGTCTCGAGCATTCTCCCCATCTCCCGCTCTCTTTCCAGCCGCCGCCCTCTTTCCGTCTCTCCTCCTCTCTCTCCCTCTGTTCCATTTTCTTGGCCGTGGTCTTGAGTTCTCCTCTGCAGTCACGAGCGTGCGCGACCGCGTGCACGTGCGCTCGTCTGCGCCAGTGTGTGTGTGCCCGCCCGCCTGCCAGAGTGAGTGAGTGTGTGCCCGTCGCAGCGAGGGCGTGTGTGTGGGGGGGGCGCACGGCAGTTCATCTGAGGACAGCCTCGTCTGACTTTGCTTTCCCGCTGCCAAAATGGAAGCATCCGAACAGACACCATGGGGATGATCGCAACACGGTTCGACTCTTAACCACACACAGACAAACACACACGCTATGCGGTTCCACAGCAACCTCATTGTCAACCTGCGAAACGGTAAGCTGGTAACGACATACTAGCTGGTTACTAGCTAGTAAGATGTAAGGAGCTCATTCCCCCCGTGTCATCGTGCGTCTGCCACCTTTCTGCGCGCAGCAGGGGGGCTGCGCCACGTACGCAGAACGCGGGGTCTCCTAGCAACGCTTCCCTGGGCGCACCTGACACAGCGCGGCACATTCCAGAACTCCCACGGAGAAGAATGGGTCACGGAGCAAAGCCCAGATAGGGTTAGCATCCAGCCGGTTTGGGCGTGTCTCCATTGTCTTGGATAGAAAGTGAATTGCGAGACTGTTACCAGTTACTACAGTCCCCCACCCCCCCTTCACCTCCCCTTGGCTGCCAGTCAAGCAACAGTTCTGTAGCCAATGAACTTTGATCTGGGATTGGCAGCGCCTCACTGGGAATAACAGCTCTAATGTGTGTACTTCCACTTTGTTTGAGTTTGCGTCACTCTAATAGGTTTATAATGCAAAACTGTTTCATGTGATTCGTGATTCGTACCTTCGGACTCTTCCGATGAACGAGTCAAGTTTCTTCCAGCCGATGGGACGGCCATCGCAAGGCTGTAGGTGTTGTGCTGTGGTTCGAAGGCTTAGACCTTCGAGTTACTCACAGTTACACCATGTTTAGGAATAGGGATGAGGATTCAGGGGTGAGGGGATGAGTTTGAAATGTATTTCGGACTTTATGGTTCTGGGTTTGCGAACTATGAAGGGAATATCTTCTTCTTTTTCCATTCCATTGCAACAGAGAAGGGGATGTTGGAAAGGGAAGTGGTGAATAATCAGGTCAATAACCATTATGAATCGAGAAGGGTTTTGAAATAGTTGTCAACCCAAGAAATAAATGGTGAATTGATGAATCACGGTCTGGTCTGGTTGGAGGGGCTGACATGGTTTGATCCATCCAGTATATACATTTAAAAAACTTTTGACTGACAACTACATTGTAACCTGAACAGGTGTTCTGTGTCCCTGGAGAAAGATGATCGGGTACATTTAGAATAAATAAGGATTGGGCCAATGTGAACAGGTGTCACTGGAGCACGACACAGAGCTTCACTGAATGACAGGCTGACCAGTTTGCTGGGCGATTGACCGTATAACTGACCAGCTTGCTGGCTGAATGATTAGCATGCCTGTGAGTTGGCAGCTGATTGCAACAGTCAGCAACAACCTTGCGCGGTTAGCCTCCTACGATGTTAGCTGTGGTTAGCATTGTGTTAGTCTAGTCAAAGTAAGCATTGAACAACGCTGGGTTCCGATTGGTTAAATTGCTGTTCTGCTGTTCTGCTGTTACTTCCACCTCCTTTTGGCTGACCCTACCTTGACGCCAACGTCATCCGCTCATCTCCTGCTGCTAACCTGGTCTCCATGCAGAGTATAAATCATTTACAGCCCTGATGAGAGGAGAGGAGGAAGCACAGGTGCTAATCTGATACTACACCAGCACCAAGCTGGTGGGGAGGAAGACACCCCATGCAAAATGCATCCCCCGAAAGGTTAGATGAAGTCACAATAGGGGACAGCTGCTTTCAGCAGCTAAGCTGCTGCCAAATGGATTTGGGGTGGGGGTAGGAGATAGCCATCAGTCCTCCTGGGACTTGGAGGTGCACCCAGGCGGAGGGGGGGTTGCTGTGGGAACCAGGGACCCAGGCTCCACGCCCAGCGATGGTGAAGACAGTGCAGGAACGTTCCAAATGTAGGTTGGGTAAACAGGTGGGATGCTCCCGCTTCTCCCTCACCAAACGTTATCCTTCAACCGGTATTAACAGTGGATTAGGAGATAAACATGGCAGCTAATGAAGACTGTCTATCAGTCTAAAGATGTATTTATCGGTCCTAGATGCCAAGTTGGTGGTTCCTGTTTTTTAAGGAGACAGCGTGGGCTTTTTGTTCAGTGCTGTCAAATCTCCAGCAGTCATCGGAAGCCAGACATATGTGGGAGGATTATGGGAATGAATCACAGTTTGTATCGTGAAAGAAAATTTACTTCGGAATTTAGTTTTACAGCAATTGTGCTTTAGAACTCTGACCTTCATGTAGGACGACTAGCCTTCTACAAACTGAGCCGTTTAACCCACAAGTTTAGTTTGTGCTGTTTTGTCACATCCTTCCATGAAGGGCCTCAGCATACAGCGGGTGTTTTGAGGTTAATGGCCCTAATCAGTTCTCTGTTGCTTGACCCTTCAAAGCTCTTCAGCCATTCCACTCCATCACACACATTAAGACTCCGCAGGGAAGGAGAAGTCCACAACAGGAATGCAGACCAGCTTTTTCTGACGAGATGTTACGCCATCTGGTCCAACATATGACTCGTCAATCCCAAAATCTATACGTGAGGCGGTTTCAAAATAGTCTGACCTTAAACTGACCTTAATCGGATTTGCTGCGTCTTTTGACTGGAAATGTATGTTCTTAACAAACAAAAAAACGGTTTCTCCGCAAGAACAATAACATAAAAATAATGTCATAATCATCTTAAAACTAATGAGGTTGCTCGGTTGGAAGCTTGGCGGTAGTGGGGTCTGAATTGACCCGGCACTAATCATTTCCCCTGCAACCCCAACCCCCCTTTGGATGACCTTAGCTGGTGGGGCTTATCCCCACAAATCATTAGGGGCCAAAAGCAGGTTGCTGCTGATGCTTAGCGCTAACAACCTTTCTAGAGCGGTAAATCATCGCCCAGCCATTGACAATAACTGATAATCTCATCCTCTTACATCAACACTAGTCCCCCCCCCCCCCACCCCCCCCCCCCCACCCCCCCGATACTCTAATCAGAGTCATTTTCAGTGCTTGGGTGATAAATAGTGCTTGTAATGCCCACGGTTAAGGTTGGAGGAACCTTCTGTGGTGCTGAATTAAGATTCATTCCGCCTGGATGTGTTGCGGAGCCAGAAGGAACACGACCAACTGAGCTAAGCTAGGTCAGGCAAGGCCAGCTACTGTAGCAGATGGTTCTGACTTTTGCTTAACCATCATGAAGACTGCATGACTCACCTGCCCCAGACACCCACTGCTAGCCCAGGAAGAGAGACAGGCAGGAGGGCTGGGAGGACGTGAAAATAGAGATGCAGAGAGGCAGGGAAACCAGAGAGATACCGCAGATAGAGGGAAGAAGGACAGGGAGGTTGGGTAGAAGGAAGGCTACCAGACAGGTGGTCCCAATAGGATACATGTTGCTTTGTGATTAAGCAATGCTTCGTGATAAGAAAACGAAATATATATATATATAATAGAAATGCTTCAAAAAGTACACTTGAAACAGTTTAATCGGTTTGCATAATTAGAAGATTGGGATTGGAGCCCTTTGCTGTGGCGCAGTGTCCCGTAGTGCAGGAAGCCATCTTTGGAAGCTTAAAAATCTGTTGATATACATTTGTAATTTATTTTTGGATGTTGTTTGTGTCGTATCACTTTGTTCCCCGCGTGTCTAAAAAGCAGTGCCCCAGACGAGGCCTCCTAGCGTACGGACGTGTGTGCGACTCAAGCAGCTGTCTCGAGCGCTGTCCTTTCAACCTTTGGATCCATGCAGCATAGGTCACGGCTGTGTTAGGGAGTGCTAGGGTTTCAAAACAAACCACCCAGGGTCACCCTTAAAATAGTGTTCTGGCGCACATGAGGAGGGGATATTTTCTCCTCGCGTTTCTCAGCCACTATTGACCAGGAGAAGAGAAAGCCGAGGGAACGATTTTGTGGGTGTCGCGACGCTAAAAGATACATTTTTGCCCAAACGCTCTCGTTTCGCTACTCGCAGAACCTCTTCCCCCTCTCCTCTCCAACTCTTCTTGCATCCAGTCCACAATGCATTGCTGTGGTGGACTGACTTTGGGAACCACAGGTCAATGTCCTTGCTGTCTGTGTGCATGTGTGTGTCCCCAGAGAGAGAGAGAGAGAGAGAGAGAGCGGAGGGGGGTGGGAATGGGTGGGGAGGGGGGCCTCCAAGTCCACTGCTGCAGAAACCACTTCCATATTTAGACTTGCAGAGAGAGAGAGAGAGAGAGAGAGAGAGAGGGACAGTTGGAGGTGTAGACATTCAGGGTAGATGCAATGCAAAGAAATCCTGAATTTCTAGACTCTGGTTCGGATACACTCTTAATCATTAATACTTGTAATCGGTGTGATAAGATAACCTGCAGGGTGACCTCTGGGAAGGCTGTGTGTTTGGTGTGCGTTGAAGTGGGGTGTGTCTGCTGGCATCTAGTGGTGCGACCGCGGGCCTTCGTGTGGCTATTCAGGGTGACACGGTGGTGGGTTTAACCGGGGCAGATGGACGTTGAGGTCTGTAATCCTATTGGGCCAAGCTCTCACCAAGGCCTCTTACAGACTGGAGTCCTCATCAACTGCAGTCAACATGGATCACACTGGTCGCATCCTGAAGTGACTTGTGCGCTGGTTGGTTACATCCCTCCTCTCCCCTAACTCATCTTGTTTTTTTTTCTTCTTCTTCCTGTCTTCACTCGTCTCCTGCCCTCATTATTTCCCCTTGCTGCTCCCTCTCTCCCTCCTTCCAGCTATCCATCCACCTATCCCTCCCTCTCTGTCTCGCTCCACTCCTGTCCTGTTCTCCATTATGGAGTCGTGACTAGTGGTATGGAAAGGAGGGAGGGGGAGAGAGGGAGAGGAAAGAGGGGAGGGAGGGGAAGGAGAGAGGCAGGGGAGGGAAGAGGGGAGGGAGGGGAAGGAGAGAGGCAGGGGAGGGAAGAGGGGAGGGAGGGGAAGGAGATAGAGGCAGGGGAGGGAAGAGGGGAGGGAGGGGAAGAAGAGAGGCAGGGGAGGGAAGAGAGGAGGGAGGGGAAGGAGAGAGAGGCAGGGGAGGGAAGAGGGGAGGGAGGGGAAGGAGAGAGGACACGTCTGTGTTTGTGTTTGGGGTAAGGAAATCTCTCCTAGTTTCTTTAATCCCCCAGCAGGTACAAACAGCACCCTGATCTTCCACACCCCTGGCCGAGCCCTGCGTGCTTTTGTTACCTTCAGCATGAGCCACCTGCCCCAGCCCACCAATCAGGCATCAGCACAGCAACCTCATTTGACTCTAATCTACTTCAAATCCTGAACAATATCCTAGTATAATGAGGCTCTGCAAAAAGATTTGAGTAGGATACTTATTTATTGTCAGTATTTTCATTTTGTTTTTAATTTGTATGTATTTTTTGTTTTTTTTCATAGACTCTATGTCTCTAGTCTCTGCCTTATGGCTTCATTCAGGATGAAGAAACCCATCAATGAATCTTTTATTGTCGATCAGGCGTTGTGCTTGCTCTCACAGGTGTTATTCTCTAGGACATTAGTCTATGGCAATGGTTTTGTTCAGTAAAAGTTGTCCTGTTTCACTGCTTGAGTGGCATTAATGAGCCACCTGGTGGTTGTTTAGTAAACTCCCTATCCTCTCAGAGAGGGAGGGAGAAGCATTTCTACCATCCGATTTTCCGGCAGCCTCCGTGTGCTTAAGAACTGTACCTGCTAACTGAATGTGTCTTCAGTAAGTGACTTCACCAACAGCCCACACCTCTAATAATTCACTGTATTATCATTTGAGCTGCGAGATAGGATATGCTCGCGAAATGTATTAAAAAGACAGATAACATGGTTGGCTTCATCTTAGCCTGCGGATTCATAATAGGTAGGTCTTCAGAACAGATTCCTGTGGTCTCAGAAGGAGACTAAGGAGAACATCTTACTGTAGCCGGCCCTTTAGACACTTCTTAAAACCTGCAACCTACTTCTCAATCCATTCTAATGCTAAAGCCCAACTTGAATGGTACATTTTGGCAGTCTATCAAAGCTCTTTTTTCTTAGCACTGAATTGGATTGCCAATCAGATCCCATTACTAGCCTGCTAGGATGAATGTCTTTGAGCCTCTTTCTCTCTTTCCTTATCCTCCTCTCGCTCGATTTCTATCTCCTTCTTTCTCTTCTTCATTCTTTTTTCTCTCTCTTAACCATGTCAGCCTTGTCTTTCTTCTCTCCCCCCCCTTTCTTAACGATGTCACTCGTTCCATACCTCTTTCTCTCCTTCTCACCACCTTATCCCTCTGTCTCGGTAAACCACTCGTTACTACTTCCTCTTTTATTCCTGTTTCCCCTCTTCTTCCTCTGAATGTAAACCTCCAAGCCACCTTTCTATTCTCTGTCTGACCCCCTGTGGTACTTGCCCTTGGCTCATAGTTGATAGTAGTGTCGGAACACAGACTTAGTTTAACTGCTAATCTGGCAACAATTTAGAGGGATTATAAAGGGCCTGGGTGTCCATTGGTTGACCGAGCACCGAGGTCACTGGCCCTGTCTCTTAAGGTGTATTAATAACTCCTGTAAGTCAGAGAAACAGACAGAGAAAGCCTGGTACTGATGGCCTGGTTGCTCCGGCCTGCTGCTGCGGCGTGGAGGGCGCGTGATGCAGGAGCGCTCAAGACGCCTCGGCCTCTCGTCCTTGTCCGGCTCCTCCCAGCCTGTGGAGGCGGAAGAGAGACCGTTTGGGAGGATCGCAACGTCAATCCCGGGGCCTGTCACAAGCAGCTTGCGTATAGGAGCCAGTCGTAAGACCAAGGATAACAACTATATATAACATACCTTAGATAGCTTTGGCCCTCGCAGTAGAACACCGATCTGTCATCTTAATACATCAGGCTTGCTTCTTCTCAAGTCTGCAGCGAGGTCAGTGTAGCCACCTCCCCCCTCCTCCTCTTCTCTCTCGCCCTCTATCCTTCTGTCTCACCCACTCTCTTTCTCGCTCTCTCTCTACCCCCCTCTCTTTCTCACTCTTTCTCTCTACCGCCTCTCTCCACCTCCTCTCTCCCTCTCCCCCTCTCACTCTCTCTCTCTACACCCCCCCCCCCCCATCACTCTCCCATCTCGCTCTCTTTTCTCGCATCCTGTTATCTGCCATTTTGATGTGGAGCTGTTGTGATGGTCAGAGGACAAAGGTCTGCAGTGGAGGAGAAGGTTGAGGCCATCCATCCTTCTTCCTGATGTCCTGACCCAGGAGATGGGCTGATGGGCTGACAGGTCAGGTGGCTCTTCCCTGCTGCAGGGCTGACAGGTGAAAAGCAGGGCGGTCCTCCATCTGCAGGGGGACAGAAACAAACCCTCTGATCCGTCTCAGGGGATGTGCCACAGGAGCTGGCTTTGCTGTATTTCCGTATTCGCTCTTTACAGAGGAATACAGAATGCACATACGGTACCAGTGCCATCCAATCACAGGTTTTGATCATTTTTTTGTGTCTTTAGTAATGGCAGCGAACCCCAAAGCTTCACGCACATGTGCGTGGCCGTACCCTGTGGGCTAATCTGTACATCTTGTGTTTTGGGAGACGTGTTTGGGAGAAACCCAGAGAAAGAGATAGCATGAGAACCGAACTGGCGCTGTGGTTGGTTGTTCTGCGCGGAGAGACTGCGAGGGCACGTCGACTCGTGCGCCTGCGCCGCCCCGCGTTCAGGCGGCTCCGGGGTCGACATCCAGAGGGAGCGGAAGACAAAAAGGGGGGGGGGGGGGGGGGATTGAAAAGACGACGTCCGCCTGGAATCGGAGAGGCTCGGTCAGGCTTTGAAATGGATCCGCCTCAAAGATGATTTGCTGGAGGAGGAGAGATGTGGGGGGGGGGCAGGGGATGAGTCAGACACGAGCGGAGAGGGATGTGAGCTGGGTGCTAAACGCTGCCTGAAACACACACACGCACTCTCTCTCCCTCTCTCTCACACTCACTCACACAGCCCAGGAGGATCCACACACCTGCAGCAGCTGCCGGGGACAGATGAGGTGGGGGATGGGCACGCGTGTGCATGTGCGTGCGCACGCGCACTAAGGGGAGGGTGACCTAGGGGCAGAGCCGTGCAGAGGACATCCTCAACCTGTCGTCTCTCCTCCTTACAACCGTCTCCTCGCCCTATCGCAACCCTCCTCCTGATCAAGAACTAAACAGCTCGACCAATCAGCCCGTTACCGATACCGCTGGGCTCCAGATCTTAAAACCGCCATATTTATGTGCAGTGGGCAAACAAACAGGATTATGAACTTGGATTACAAGTCATTCCTTTCGTAGAAATCAAGGCCCTAAATACCGTGCTTGCGTGCGGAGCCGGTGTCTGTGCGTTTGAAACTGTGCGTCAGTGTGTCTATGCTTGTTCGACGGCACCAGCGAGTGTTGTATTGTCTGTTATTGACAGTGATCGTTGGTGATTAGGCTCCGTTAAAGCAATTGCTCCGGTCTGAATTGACTGTCACTGTCGTCTTCTGTTACCGGTGGAGCTCGGGGTCCGCGGGGGGCTGGATGGATTGATTGGATGGGCTGGGTGGCCTGGGGGCGCGCGCGCGTGTGTGTGTGTGAAACAGAGACTGAGGATCCAGTGTTGGACTCCATCAAACATACATAGGGGCGGCTCGGTGGTTAAATATTCATGCTTCTTGGCCTTTCGTGGGCTGAACAGCCCAGGTGTGTCGTACACATGCATACACGCACAGCGCTGTAGTCAGGGCTCGAAGGAGATCTGGATGGGATCAAAGGATTCTTTTAGATTTTTTTCATCTTTTTTGCCGTAGTCGTCTCTCCCGAGACCTAGTTTGAACCCGTGTTTTATTTTAGGTTTCGTTTGAAGAAGCTCATGAAGCAGGAACCTAAATAGAAGAAGACTTGACGGAAACAATAAAATAAAATGACATATTCGTTCTCTCAGTAAAGCACATGCGTTGTGTGGTTAGCATGCTTCTCTACTAGACAGTTGTCCAACACAAAGTCCCCCCCCCCCCAAAGAATGTTACCTTGTATCAGCAAAGAAGCCACCCTTTGAACCCATGCTAATGTGACCTTTTCCCTCTCTCTTCCCCCCCCCCCCCCCCCCCCCCCCCCCCCCCCACCTTGTCTCATCAGTATGGGGAGGAGGAGGTGTGTTCAGACCGCCTGGACGCCGACTTCCCGGACATCGACCTATCACAGCTGGACGCCAGCGACTTCGACAGCGTCAACTGCCTCAGCGAGCTCCACTGGTGCAACGACCAATCGGATGCCTCGCCTGCCTCCGTCCAGTACAGCACAGGAGATCAGCTCTTTGAGGTGAGGCTCGAGGGGCTGGGGGGGTGGTTAAGGCCGGCTGTGACCGACCACCAGAGAGAGGGGAAGATTGTGCAGATCTCTTCTCCCCAAAAACCTCCATGGATGAGATCTCCTCTTTAGTGGTACTAACCCTCCATCATTTCAAGATCGGAAGGGCAGCACTACATGTCTCCCCCCCCCCCCCCAGGCACATACGTGGTCTGCCTGCTTACACATCCACCTAAATCTGCTGCCAGATGTAACCTATCCTCCAGTAAACCCCCGACAGCACAGGCTCCTTATGCTGCTGCTAAACTCAACTAGCTAGGATCAGAGGACCACAGAATAACAACGGTGGATATATTCCAGACAGGCTAACGGGTTATTGATTGGACTAATGCACACACTAGATACATATATACAGATGTATACAGATTAGTATAGGATGAGTTTGATTAACGAGGGTTCCAGGCTTTGGTTGCTATTGGCTGGGTGATGATGCCTTGTGCAGATTGATCTGTGCTAGGAATGGGGAGAGAAGCCATCGATTTGTGAATTTTGTTCTTTTAACCTTGAAGTTTGACTGTCTCATCAGTGCCTCACCAGATGCTTGTTCATGGAATACACCAACCCTATCGAATGTGGACTTTCTGTGTGTATACAGCAAGCACTGCGCTCCTGTTGTAATTGATCCGGTGCTGCTCTCTACCGCCCCCTGCAGATTGAAGAGGAGAACGCGGCCCTTCTGGCTGCTCTGACAGACAGCCTGGATGGCATGGTGGAGGACGAGGTTGGGGGTCTGTCCGTGTTTCCTTCCCTAGGGGAGGAGCTTGAGGACGATGAGGAAGACCTCCCATTGGACACTGAGCCCTTCCCAGAGTGCCAGTCTCTAGTAAGAACCCTTCCTTGCTGTTTAAGTGGATGTGGATGGCCCTCTGCTCTGACTACCTGACAGCATGGGTTTGATAGGCAACACAGGTCTGAACTTTTCTCATTTTGGGCTTCATATATCATTTTAAAGTCTTCTTTTTTTTAACAACTGGTATAAAAAAAACGTCCTGTTGATAACGATGCCTCTTACAGACAGACAGGAAGCCGCCTGGGCTAATGTCAAACACTGATACCTCTTTGTTACAGTACTTGGTGTTCTATAATATTATTTTCTGAGGTAAATGTTGCTGTACTGTTGCTTCCTGCCAGCCCTTCACTTTGACCTTCCAGGTCAGGGAGTCCAGTGTTGATCCTGTGTATCCTGTGACCCCAATCTCCCTCTTCCCCTCTCTCACTGTGCCACGGGACCCCTTTATCCCCCCCCCCCCCCCCGTCACTCCCGCAAGAATAACGTTCCGTTCCCTCGGTGTAACAGAACCGTTCTAAGAATCCCGGGTTCTCGCAGGTATTTGGTGGTATTCAAAACCAGAAATACCTGCGAG
This sequence comes from Protosalanx chinensis, assembly GCA_030340685.1. Lineage (NCBI taxonomy): Eukaryota > Metazoa > Chordata > Actinopteri > Osmeriformes > Salangidae > Protosalanx > Protosalanx chinensis. The sequence continues at coordinate 10,808,642 of CM059330.1, forward strand.
TTCCCTTCGCGCGTTTGACGAGGTTTAAAGGGCCGCGCAGATCGTATGTTGTGAAGAGTTACAGACAAAGACACCTCTTGTTCGGGCCGCTGAATGAAACTAGAAGTGCGGCCTGCCTACAGAATGCCATGGTTACTGTAGATGACCACAGTGACAGCACCCCATTGTGAACCGATTTACTACACATTGCACAGAGGCCTCTCATTCAAATAGTTGGAAACGGTGCTATCCTCAGCTGACCGTGCTATGTAAATAGGTAGGCAACGCTGGAATAAACATGTGCTATAGGTCGACACGGCTCCAGCCTCAAACATGGACTAAATAGGAGGATCGTAGGGCTACAGGAACATGTTATAACACGTTTAGGCGTCAATTTAGTTTTCACCATTTTAAATTCCCCTGGAAAAGAAGTAGTAGTCCTTTACCAGATTGAATCATCCTCTATTCCCCCCCGTGAGTGAGGGGCCACGGCTGGCCTGTTCTGAAGACCAGAGCTGTAACTGCAGGCTGCGGACCCCGTACCCAGGCCTGTCCCCCATGCTGGACCCCAGAACAAGGCCTCTATTGAGCTGCGAAAGGCTGGGAAACTAGGCCAGACCTCCAAAACAGACTGCCTCCACAGTTCCATTTGTAAACCCCTCCTAGTGCCCTCTTCAAGCTAGTCCTTTGACGTACGGACACCATTCACACCGTGAGCCTTGCGCCAAGTTGGCACCGGCCGCTTCACCCAGAAACTGCCGGCCTTCATCTGTTTTGTTATCCGTCCCTGCCAGGTTTAGAAAACACATCCCCAGGTGTCCCTCTTTAGATTATCAGCCGTATACAGGATGAACCTCCATTTCTGCTTAAGCCGGAAGAGGAAAAGCAGCGTCTGACTGATTTGTTTTGCTCTAGGATTTGAAACATGTCTGTACTCTGGCTCCTTGATGGCCTCTGTTCAAATAATGATACAGGGGGAAGGAACCTGACTGGAGAGTGCGATGCTGTTATTTGGGTGTGGGGGGAGGGGGGTGTAGATGCTCACAGCGTACAGATGGATGGTAGTTGACCCTCTCCCGACTTCTCTCCCTCATCAGCTGAAGAAGCTTTTGCTGACGCCCCCTAATGTGCCCGCCGGCATCGACGCAAACAAGGAGGGGAGCAGGAATCGCCATAGCAACAGGAGCCTTTACCTCAAACCCCTCAGGCCTCTGGTGAAGGTGAGTGCGGGAAGACGCCCCCAGTCTGGGTACCTGAGCCCACCTAATGGTAGAGGAGTTCTGTGGAGCTGTAAAGGTCAAATCTCCAGCATGTCCAGAAATGCTCTCTTGTCAGTGCACCTGTAACAAAGAGTGTCTAAAGGTGAGCGTGAGGCAGGGGTGGCTTTAGCCTGTGGCTGCTGTGCCAGGCAGGAGAATGCGCTGCTTCGGTTGCGGCTAACTTGAATCCGTTTCTGTTAGAGACCCAGCGTTTCAGAGAGTAATTGCGTGTGTGTGTGTGTGTGTTTACAGAACGACAGCACCCAAAAGTGCAAGGCCCGTGCGGTGAGACCAGCCGGCCTCCTGTGCACAGAGCTGCACCGACACCTGACCACAGCACAGGAAGCAGAGGACACGCCCTCCGCCGACACGGAGGAGGAGGAGGACGAAGACGACGACAGCGACTCCGAGGAAGACGAAGACGACGAGGAGGATGAGGAGGAGTCCTCGGGCAGCGAGGCCGAGGCGGAGAGCCCCGCCCGCCCGGCCGAGCCCCCCAAGCCCCAGTTCTCCTCGGAGAAAGAGATGCACTCAATGGTGGAGCTCATCAAGTACATGCACACGTACTGTCTGCCCACGCGCAAGCAGGGCGCCTGGGAGCGCCGGGAGCGCGAGGGCTCCGGCTTCCCCCGCCGGGCGAGGCCCGAGGCCTCCACCGCCCGCAGCCCACCGAACTGTCACAAAGCTGCCGCCCCCCAGGCCCAGGGCGGGGGCCAGCGACCGCGCCCGGCCTTCTCTCACCAGCGGGAGGTGAAGGCAAACTCCCTGCTTCGCGAGCTGCTGGTGGCCGTCACGTCCTTTGACGTCAGCAAGCCTTACAGACTGCACAGCCCCCCCTACATCCACAGCAGGGGACCTCACGCCAAGTCAGCTCCCGCCGAGCCCCCCCAGAGTCCCAGCCAGGCCAGTCATTCATCCAGACCAGACCTCCCCCTGCCCACCTCCTCCAAGGCCCTCGGGGGCTCCCTCTCCCCCGGCCCCGGTAGTCCCGACGTGGACGACTCGTCCTTCTCCGTGCGCCGTTCCCGCCGCCTGGCCTCCTTCCCCAGCCGCTTCGCCAAGCGGATGCGGCAGGGGCGGGCCAGGGCGGAGTCAGGGGCGGGCCAGGAGACAGTGGAGGTCAAGCAGCACATGAGGACTCCCGTGGGGAAGGAGATCGCTCTTGAGAAAGGCCTCCTAAACAAGGCGGACCCTGGCCACTCCTGCTGCCACAAAGGTAGGGAAAACAAAACACGTCACGAAGATCAAATCGTTCATCTCAGATCGTTTGTTACACAGTCCGGTAACTCACATTCAGACGGAGGCACAGAAGACCCCACACACACCTGCTCTTTTATGAGGCTCTCTGACCCGTCACATAATCACTGGTGTTTCTCTTCTAATTGCAGAGAAACGGTCCTGCCTGTGCCTTCCGCTGACACCGAAATCCACAGGGTTGGTGTTACTGTCTCTTACGTAATCCTTATCCACGCTGGCGGTGCAACCAGAGATTTAACACTAAAGAACAGAGCTCTGTTTCTTGTTCGTTCCTAACCTGGGAGGGAGGATGTAGTTTGGTTCAGATGGATAGGTGGACATGTTTTGGAATTGTGAACCAGGAAACCTGTTCCTGTTTCTACATGTTGTTGTAGTAAAATATTCCCACGGTTACTCTTAAATCCAGACCGTCTCAGACCAATAACATACAAGCATACAGTGATAATATACAGCATATAGCCCTGTAACAAGTGAAAACAAATAAGATCGCACATGAAATTTATTGCCAGTATGAAACAGAAATCTACCGCAGCCCCTTTTGAAGTCCCAGACAAATTGGAGAAGTGAGCTTGCCTGCAGTTTTGTGATATTTGTGCGCAACTCATTTCTTGTCTCAATCTGTCTGCCTCCTCCGTCCCTCCTCTCTGCCTCTTTGGTCTCCCCCCCGAGCAGAGACGCCTCGTATCCCAGCAAGCCGTTTGAGCAGCCGCTCAGCATGGATCTGTGCGGCACAGCAGGTAATGATCGCTGTGGCTCTTCATCTTGCTTTGCAGGGGGAGTCTTTGTTGTCCAAATTGAACTGCATTTCAAACAACAATGCATTCTTGTTATGCTAAAGCCAACAAATCCATACAGAAAAAGAAACGAAACGTAATTTCGAGGTGATCCCTCAACTTTGTTTTTGCGGGTTTGGCTTAGTGGCTCTTATTCTGCTGTAGGACAAACAAGGGTCAAAGTTCATGATCCCAGGAGCAGAAATTCTAATGGAAAAACAAAGTTCTCTTCAAACAATGTCAACTTGCATGTTCTCCTGGAGGTTTGGAGTTTCTCTGACGTGTGACTCCTTGTTTCCCAGGCCTCACTCCCCCCACCACCCCTCCTCACAAATCCATGGAGGAAGAGCTGTTTAAGCCGGAGGGAAAGGCCGACACCCAACCCCAGACTCCCAACACCACCAAGGGCTCATGGCTGACCCGCGCCAACGCCCGCAAACTCCCGGAGCAGACAGAACTCTACGCTCAGCTCCGCCGGATGGGCCAGGCCAGCCAGGATGCCCCCAAGGCGGTGGTGATCCACCGGACATTTGGCGACCACGATTACTGCCTCCTCAGCCTGGGGGAGAGGAGAAAGAGGACTGCGGCCGCGTTGAGTCCTTCTCCCTGGGGGGCGCTGGAAAGGGGGGACCAGAACGGAGATGAAGCCAACCAGGTATTGGGGGACAGGTTCAGCAAACAGCAAGAAAACAGGCTGAACACCGAAGCCGGGGATGAGCCGGGCAGTAGGACAGAGGAGGACGCTCTCCGGAAGGACCGCGCCATGGCAACCGCCGCCCAATCAGCATCAGCGCAGGCCCTGTCCCCTCAGAACTCGGAGGAGGAGGGAGAGAATCCCTCTTCCTGTCGCTCTCCCTCACCGGTCAACCACACCAGCTGCTGCCCTCCTCAGTCCCCGAGGAGCAAGTCTGACTTCAGGTGAGACAGATGTTATGTCTGGTAGTGTGAGGTAATTATATCTCTCTTTTCGAACATACCGTACTCAGCGGTGTATGTGCGGGGCTGTCTTTGCTGGTCACGAACGTAGGCTATTCGCCTCAACAGGGAAAGAGATTGTTGGAAGAAGTGTGTAACTCATGAACGTGCGGTTTGTCCTTGTGTCTGATTTTTACCTCAGCTGTGAGAACGATGAGGCCTGCCGTGAGGACAAGCAGAGGAACGTCACCAAGTCACCGTCCCAGAAAGACGAGGTAAAAGCTGCGCTAACACCTCACGATTCAACTTTTTTTTATTTTTATGAATGACTCTATTATTTATGTATGTATATTATAACATATATATTTTATATCTTAAAACAACCGTAAACGGTCAAAGAGGGCCGGACTGGATTAAATGTATTTCATGTATGCACTCTCACGCCCGTTTTTCTGTTGTCAGGACAACTGCCAAGTGTTCTACATCCACAACCTTCCCAGCAGCGTCACGCAGATGATGTTGAGGAAGCGTTTTCAAGCCTTCGGAGACCCTGAGGACTGCAAAGTCATTATCAAGAAGGAGTAAGTTATGTCTTTCAAATTAGGTTTCAGCTGAATTTGACTTGATTTACCTGTGATGATAAACTGTTGCTACATAATAGCCAGAAACCCTAAAGGAAATTGAATCTTAACATTGTCTTAATCAAGTCACCCATACCTGTAGGATGCATGGTTTGGGAACGAATTTGAGTAATGGCAGCCCCACACATACAAGCATGATCAAGGAGCAGTAAAGTGGTCTTTGATTCCCCACCTAAATGTAATCTTAATAGATCCTCTCATGGATGTAACTCTATGAGATAGCTTTGTACAAGATAGATAGCACTAATCATTTGCATCTACTTTGGTCATGTTTCTGCTTGTGCCTAATGGTTCTCCCATCCTGCAGGGAGCGCTGTGGGGTGATAAAGATCCGGCCGGGGCCTGCAGGGCCGACACAGAGGCACAGGAGAGACACGCTCTTCCCGAACGGGTTGGGCAACGGCCTGCGTCGAATCACCCGCAAACGCTACATCGATCTAGGTGAGCGAGAGTAGGCAGACTGTCTGGGTACAAGGAGGGGATGTTAAGTTACACAAAATCAATACAGACCAAGGATGAATGTGCATAAAGTACAGATAATGAAGTGGGAGGAATGTTTAAACAAGGAAGCTTTTTGCTCTCTCTCTCTCTGTCTCTCTCTCTCTCTCTCTATCTCTATCTCTCTATCCTCCCTTTCTCTGCTCTCTCTCGCTCGCTCTCTCTCCTCTCTTTCTCTCTCTCTCTCTCTCTCTCTGTCTGTGTTAATGACTTTGACCGTGACGTTGACATCCTGTTGCCGCGTGTTGGTTTTGCATCTCCAGATGAGGCTGGGCCGGGCCCGGTGAAGAGCAAATACGACGCCCTTGACTTCGACACCCTGTTGAAAGAGGCCCAGAAGAGCCTGCATCGCTGACTCCTCCCCCTTTTACCTGACTCCTCCCCCTTTACCTGCTCCCCGTCTCGGGGACAGGCGCTCCTCTTCCTCCTCGGTTTCTGACTGAGCTTAGGCCTCAGCACCTAGACGGAAAAACACACCAAGAGGCACCTCTTAATGTTTACATATTTAACATTGGAATAAGAAACAGACCTTTGTCTTTTTTCAACTGAGGATTCCTCTGCAAGGAAGCACGAATCAGAAGGGGAGACCGAAAAACAAAAACAGCAATGAAATTAAAGAAGATTTTCTCTGAACAAACGAAGCTGCTTCCTGTCCGTATTCATGACATCATCGTCACTGCTGTGTGAGCAAACTGGTGGTCTAAAGACACGTGTAGCGCACCTTTGCTATCACTCTATTGGTTGTCGTGAAATGTGTGTCTGCGTTGTATCCCCTTGGTCTCTATTGGTGGAAGCTACAAGCTGTGTCCGCAATGAGGTTGTGCTGTATGTTGTTATGAAAGACCTGCTTCATTTTTAGCAAAATCTGTCAATGTTAAACACTGTGTGTGTTATGAAAATACCAGAAAAACGAAAACATTTGACTTTAAAAAAGTTTACAACAACAACAAAAAACGTACAAAAAAAATCCTGTTTTGTAATTTTAGTGCTTCCTTGATTTAATCTATGCATACTAATGAGGTAAAGTCTCCTGCCCTCGCCTCCCCCCCCCACTCTGCCATACAATTGGCTAAGCTGCTGACTGCACAAGTTCCAACACCTACGATTGGCTCCCTCTGCAGCTCAGGAAGGAAATCATAGAGCGACATGGACAGGATGATACAAATTAAATTTTACATGGGCACTAGAATTAGGGAAGCACAGCGTCAAATACGGGGCCCATGGGAAACGATTCACCAGCGATTTCCACCGTCAACTATTACACGGACACAATTAAGAACAAACATCATTACAAACACATTCTGTGGTAGATATGTACGCACCTAATTACTCTGAATAGGAAATGTACCGTGACCATGTCGTTCTGCTTCTTAAGTATGAAGGATTGCAGTCTGTGTCTGTGAAGCAAGAAGCGGCATTTAGCCAAGGGAGAGAGCGTCCAAACCTTTCACTGCAGACCGGTGCACTCTGGACTGACCATCACACCCCAGTGGAGAGGAGGATGATGGGGGAGAAATGAGAGTAGAAACGTGATCTGTGCTAAGGTACAAGCATCTCCACAGAGCATCTCTACCTCATCCACTCTGTCTTTCGTTTGGGAACTCTCTCTCCCCCCCTCCCCTCTTTTTTTTTATATAGCCCCCCCACTCAGTCTCTCAATTGGGTTTCTAAAGTCCGCTTCTTCGGTGGGTAAACGGTAAGCTGGGTCACCTTGGTTTTCCTAGCTTCTCGTACCAATTTGGTTGATGGTTTTTTGCGTGTCCAGTCTCGATGTGTGTTTTTGTGGGTCTCTGTTTGTTGTCCGTGTCTCGTGGTTAGGGCTTGTCGTTGCCTTGGCTGGGGTGGGTCAAGAGTGCCCCAGCCACTTCATGACTTTGCAGTTGAGCCCTTATGTGTAGGCAAGGGGCTCCCTACCAACCATCCTAGCTTTGGCAACCCTTTCCTTTTCTAATAAATTACCAAGCCACCCATCCCCTCCCCCCTGTCTTTCTATAACTCTGTAATACACATGAAACTGAATGTTTACATCACTGGATTTTCCTTCAACTTTATTAGAACGCACACTAAGTACAAAGACGCCTTATTCAGTGTTGAAAGAGTAGCCTATCAAGTTGTGTCTTCCTGGATAACCCTTCTAGGTTACTGGAGTAATTTCCTGCTATATACCGCATACTGATTGAAAAAGAAATATATATATATATTCTCAAACATTCAACCTAATCTTGAAAAGCTGAATGAGTTTATTTGTGCTTAGTATGTTTACTATGAAAGTTAGAGAATGTGCTGGTTTACATAGATAAAAAAAAACTATGATATAAAACATGTGTATAGCACTATGCCTTGTGTGAGAAGATAAAACGTGTTGTTGTCTACGATGATTTAAAGTTGGCAGGTCACAGGATTAATCAGTCAAAACAAGATGGAGGTAATAATACTGAGAGATGCAAGTTCATATTTTAAACAGGAAGAAAGGGAAATGACTTCATAAGTACAAAACTGTTTGAAAAAGTATCCCTTTAGATATATTATGTATTAGAAGGCTCTATTTGTTTGTTTTCTAATAATTTTATATTTTTAAAGAGTTTTTGTTTTTTAAAGCAATTAAGATGCAATACATAAATCTTCGAGACAGCCTTTCTCAGAGATGGACATGGTTATTTAAGTAGTTTATTGTTGAAAATACGACGGGGTAATCCTTGAAACAGATCCTGTACTGTAAAATATAAACTGCTATAAAAACAAAACACAAAACATTAACATTACAGTAACACTGTAATGACATACATTAAAGATGTGTATCAAAAACAAAATAATATATATAAAAATAATAATAACATAATACTGTGCCCCTTGACTGAAATTACAACCATTAAAACTAAGCATATTATTCTTATTGCAACACTTTGATGGTACCTGTAACGCAAGTTCTGTAGACCTGAGTCCTTCAGCGAAAAATTGTACAAATATATCAGAGGTACAGTAATTTTTAAACATGTTTGTCTCAGAATTCTGTGGAAAGGAAAGGAAACAATTGTTTTGTGATTTGACCCTAGTTGAAATATTTTCGGACTACTTGATGACTGTGGGTGCTTCCATCAGTAGAGTAAAATAACAACTGATCAATTCTCATTTGGAGAGCCTTAATGACACAATGAGAGGGGTGATCAAAGCTAAAGCTAGCTTTTACTATACTGTTTTGACTCTTTTCAAATCTAATGTGTTTTATCAATTACTGGTAAAGTAATTCAAATGTTTTTCAATACAGCCATATTATAAAAAAAGTATAAACATATATATACATATGAATATATATTTGTGTGTTCGTGTAGATATTTAGATGATTATATACTTTCTTATAGAAAACTTTGATGTTGACCATTTTCCTCAGTATTTTCAGAGCACTTCGAATGAACTGCTGTCAACCTTGATTTTGTAGATTGAGAAATTAATCCAGATATCCAGATTATATATAAATAATTATATATAATAATAATTCCAAAGGGAAACCCTAGAAAAAATGCAATACTTTCTTTCCACTCTTCCCAAATGGCAAGAAACAAACTTGAGAGGCAAAGTAGACCAAAAACCGACGATTTTATGTTGGCTTCAAATCAAAGCTTGAGAGCCTCGTCAGATTTTAGAGATGTCATAATTTAATCCCATGTCCCACTGAATCTCACTTGTCTTTCGTTTAAAAAAAAAACTCACTACAATGTTGAGTCACCCAATAGGAAGTCTCTGCAATACTGGCCATGCTCTGGTTTTATAATACCACTGGTTGGTCTTCACCACACTTTCACAGTTCTTTGTGTGTCTATTCGTTTCCCAATGGTAAATCAACCCTGATGATGGCAATGTGATGACATACAACAGAAACGTGTGGCGTCTGTAAACTGTCACCATCTTGGAAGATGTGAGTGATCTATGGTGGAAGCAATTTGACATTAAAGGGCATACGTTGTACATTTAGTTGCGTTTTTCATCGCTTTAGGTTTTGTCAATTTACTACTAATGACTATCAGATTTACAAAATTATTTCCTCTTTTTTTTTAACTTAGTTTTTGGTAAAAGGTAAATACTGCTAGTAAGATTTTATATTTTTACATGGGTTTTTTTATACACCACTTAGGTTTTATGTTTTTCTCTGTTTTGTGTTATTTCATCTTTGAAAATGTGGAGACAAACTGCATTTCAGTATTTTTTAATTGTTTAAATCTACTATATTTAATATAACATATATATATATATAAATACATATATATATAGTTGAAATTATCTTGTTATAAATTATATTTTAATTCATGTAAATAGCTACAAATTAAAGACTATCGCTTCCTTTTAAACTGAGTACATTTCTCTTCAGAGATTGTTTACATCATTAAACAGTAGTTGTTTGTCATATAATGTAAAAAGTAAATATATTCATTGATTTGCCTCAAAAATAAAAAAAATTCATCCTCATATACATTCTGGAGTGTCATTTGCTGATAGAATACCCAGGATAGTAGTAATAATAATAATGTATTCATTCATGAGCTGATTTTTTCCAAAGCAACCTGCAGCAGGAGATTCAAATCTGTAACCTCTTGATCTGTATTTAAATGCTCTACCACAGAGCTGTACCTTGGGAGAGACTAAGGCAAAGACTAGTGAATCATGTTCACAGCTAGTTTGACAGACGTGTCAGTGATTGGGAAAAAAGGAATTATGTTTATGCTTCTATAATGTTGTTAAAGCTATAAAAAGATGCGATAAATAAAAGCACGCTGCTTTTTCAGTGATTTGGGCCATAGGCCCTAAGAAGGGAAGATTTGAAGGAAGCAGGATATCAAGCTACATTTGGGGTTTAAAACGGTAGCAACGATTCAGTTACAATGTGTTATTGTATGGAGATTCATGGCTTTTCATTACACCATTTCATTAATATACTTAGTTATTTCTCTCTAGTCTGGGATTGGACGATAATCCCTAACTGTGTATTACAGCTGTACCGTAGTCCCTGGGAGTAAAGGGATTTACAGGACACTGCATACGGCAGCATCTGCAGCCCTGGTTAATGTCTCATTGCGCAACTATACTAACAGGGCATTATCTACTGCAGTTCTGCATTATCTACTACTGCATTATCTTCTGCAGTTCTGCATTATCTACTGCATTATCTTCTGCAGTTCTGCATTATCTACTGCATTCTCTTCTGCAGTTTTTCCAGTGTTCTTCTGTACATTAGCCTATGCCTTCGGCACACTCACATCATGGCAGCCGACTCCAGCCTCTTTACTCAAGTCTCGACTGCAGCCTCTTCCTGTGCTGCAGCCTTCTCTTTCTGCAGCCAATCTTTGCTGCAGCCTCTCGTGACTGCAGATTCTCCTCACTGCAGCCTCTCCTCGCAGCATCCCAGACGCTAGCTTTGTCAGAGCTGAACAAGCATGGCAGAGCACCATACCCATATATGGCGATCCTGACTCGAGCTCCAGTGTGACGTCACAGAGGAGCCGGTCAGCATCACAAGACACTACGCGCTGTTGACGTGTACAATGCGTGCATGTGACCGTAAAGGATGTAGGGTGGGTGTGTGTGACGCCTTTCGGCTAAGGCTTTTCCACCAATCCAATCCTCCAATACCAATCACCTTTCATTCTCCCCGCTGAAATAGGTCACCCCCCCACCCCCCTCACCCCCCCGGCAGCGCTCTGCGTTGTGTAACGTCGTGCCTGGGTCCCCTCTGGGATGCTTAGCACACATCCTGGCTCGCAAACGCATAACGTGAGCTTGTTTTACCTCGCTTACACACCATCCTGACGACAGATGGTGCAAGTATTCTGGTTGTAGTTCCTCGGTTAATGTTGATTCCTTATAAGATAGTGCTGTATATGTGTCGTGTTTCTCATTTGATATGTCTGGCATTCATTTGAGAGAAAAAAATACATTTGCTAATGATGTTCAGGGACACACTTCAACCAATATGTCTTACAGGAGGGCTCGGTAAATACCATTTAATATTCTTTACATCATTTACAAGCAGCTATAACATACTGCAGTGTACCTCAAGACAAGATTAACGCAATACAGCGAGAAACAGTTGAAAGATTTGACAGCACGTCATCTTTCCTACCAAACTGACAAGGCAGGAAACTAGTGGACCAGTTTGCAGTAGGTTCAGCTCATGTGCCCATTCTGACACAAGCTCATCAATCCAGCATTGTCTACCAACTAGCTGACCTGTTTCTCTAGTTTATGACGCAGGTCTTGGACTGAGAAGAGGCCTGGGCAGCATTCGCTGTAGATGAGAAGAGAAGACGGCAGGGTTAATATGTGATCCGTGCATCTTTGCTTGTGAATGCGTAGCTTCCCTTTCAGCTAAACAAACAACAACAGCGCCCTCTGTGGTCGGGAAAGAGGAATGCGCGTGAGGGAAGGCTGCCGTACCTTGTTTGGCCGCCATGGAAGCATTGGCGGCCTCCTCCTTAGCCTTCTTGGCCTCTTCCAGGACAGCAATCTTGGCCTCGTGTTCCTCCTTCAGGGCGTTCCACTCCTTCCTGTTGTTCAGCAGGCGGTCCAGCATGGGCGTGATTTGCTCGTGGAAACGAGAGAACTCCTTGAAGGATGAAAGGGAGGGAAGGGGCGCAGGGGATGAAGGGATTAACAATTCAGATCGGTTCGTTCGATACGATGAGCAAATCAAAGCCATTTTGATGAAAGGGAAACAAGCTAAATTGAAGGGAGATGAATGAAGGGTGATGAAGGGTGGAGTGACTTCGTTCACCACCCCGGTCTGCCATGATTAAGTTACAGCTGACAGGCAGCGAATGGTCAGTGAAGAATGCTTGGGTGTGTCGTCTTTGACTCACCTTGTAGACAAACGCGCACACAAAGTCAATAAAACCACACTGCAGTTTGGGAAGATCGGCTGCTTTGTTCCTGTCCATCATGGGCTAGGGGAGGACATGACACACAATCGCATGTTCAAAACCTTCACCGTCCGATCGCTCTCAGAGCACCAGGTACGTTTGACCCCCCATATCTCATCCCATCTCCCCCCTCTCACAATGGGTTGCTGCTCCAGCACGGTTCTCTCTAAGTCACCCTGCTCCCAGAACTCTGCAGCCACAGACAGCGCCACCTGGAGGACAACAGAGGAATAGGCACAAGATGCAGTTCCTTGGTTATTGTCTGTAATTAGCACTGGCCCGCCTCAGCTGATTGGAGACAAACTGATAAAGTGTGGACAAAACTGAAATACTTGCGCATTCTGGTTCCCAAAGCAATTGATTTCTTTTCACTGTATGCAGCCTAACTTTTAAATGTGTCTGAGACACCGGACAACCTCATAGTGATAGCGACTGGCACATCACGTGACAATCAGCTCATTTAGATATGATGAAAGACTCAGAATCCAGGGTGAGATCATGCCTTTCATTTAAGCAGTGGAGGAAAGATGATGTACGTTCTTGCCATTTCCTGACAGTGGAGATGTCATTGCATTAGCTTCAGTCACACAGTACCTTGCTCTGGATCTCCCATGGCTTGGCAATAGCTGACAGATCACAAGCCGTCATCATCATGGCCCTGAAAAAATACGTAGAACAAGGACTGAAAGTCAAGACCTGTACAGACCTTCACCATGCTGTTCGTACTTCTTGTTAAGACGGCAAAATTGAAATACGTTGCTCTTGGGTGCATGGCAAGACAAATTCCTATGTGTGAGTCAGTATGAGTCGTTAGCAGTGGGCATCGTGTGCTCCATCTGTAAAAACTAACTTAAACATGCTCTATGAGGCCATAGAGCATTCACTCTCTAGACCAGGGGTGTCCAATCCTGATCCTCAAGGGCCACTGTTCTGACAGTTTGCTCTAGCACACCTGATTCTAATGAAGGGTCATTATCAGACGTCCACAGAGCTTGATAACAACCCATTCATTAGAGTCAGGTGTGCTAGAGCAGGATAGTGTCAGGATAGGGGCCCTCAAGGACCAGGATTGGACAACCCTGCTCTAGACTGTGGTCCGACTAGGTGAGAAACCTCTGTACTTTACCAGCAATGTTGTAGCTAATCTTGAGTGTCAAAACCTACATCACAATCTCTTTCCGAGTCGTTTCCAGCATCATGTATTTAGTCCAGTCATTCCAGTTCTCATATGTTTTGGATTGGTCCACAATCTTCTGGAACATAGTTCTCTTTCTATAATTGAGAAAGATAAATTAACTGTAATGTCCTGTCATTCTACCAAATGAATTAAGATTCATTTAAAGTTACAAACTTGAAGTAGAGAGCCAAGTCTGTAGCAATGATAGCAATGTCCATCAAGTGGATGACCAGGTCATGTTGACGACGATTCAGGTTCTGGTAAATATTTAAGGCCTGGAAGAAATGGAAAGCGTTAATACGATACTGTGTAAAGCATTGTTAAATCAACTCGATGTAAGTTTAGCCCAAGAATAACCTAATCAAAAATAGATTGTCTGTAAACCTCATCTCTCAGCAGGGTCTTTCCAAATTCCAGATGGTGTCTCTCCAGGATGGAGGAGCCATGCAGTTTAGCCAGAGGGTTGCCAGATCTGAGACACAGGGAAGGGGACACTGATAGTTTACCATAGCACTGGATTATAAAACATGTTGAGTCATTTACAATTCTGTACTACATCTGTTTAGAACAGTACCTTTCCGTTGAACCCTCACTTAAATACGAAATGTGTTTGTGAACCCCAGCAAACATCAACACCTCGTCCAAGCGATTACATTTCACATTTACATTTAGTAATTTAGCAGACACTCTTATCCAGAGTGACTTACAGAAAGTACAGGGACATTCACCCCCTGAGGCAAGTAGGGTGAAGTGCCTTGCCCAAGGACATAACGTAATGTAACCACAGCCGGGAATCGAACTTGCAACCTTCCAATCACAATCACAACGCCTTAACCGCCGAGCTACCTGACTCCCCCCGATAACACCCCTCCCACCCGACTCTCCCCCCGATTACGGTTCTCTTCAACGCTAGCCTCGGATAGGAGCCCCTAACTGGTTGGATGGTGGTCTCTAGTCTTACTTCATCTGGTACAGGTTGTTGGTGCCTCTGTGGTCAATATCATGGCAGAACCCTGCAGTGACCATAGCCATGGTCTCCAGGTCAGTGTAATAACGCTTCAGATCACCTGTCTAAGGAAGTTCAGACATGATGTACTGAGAGAAATGTTACCTGTCCAAAACATTCTGATGAGAAACTTGTGAATTCAAAAAAGTATTAAAGGAACTAGTAATTAACTATTGTGAAACTAATGTGTATGTTCCATCTGCAGTTGTAGACTTATGGATGACAAAATACCGACCATAAGTAAGGTGAACATAGTCTGGCCCACGTTGAAACCGTGTCTCCAGTTGTGGTAAGTGATCTTCCTGTAACCCTTGCTGAGCGAGTACATAAACCTCACCAGAGTCTGACAGAAACAGGGAAAATGAATTGTCTTAATGCTGAAAAGGGGAACAAAGGGTGTGTCAGTGTCTTCCAAGCGGGAGATCCTGCCTCACCTCTCGAGGGATGTGAAACTTGTCCACCACGCCCAGCTCATAATACATTTTAATGCCGCACTTGACCAGATCCAGCTCAGTATGGTCAAAGTCACAGAAGTGAAACTCAAAGATCTCTGATTTCTTGGAGTTGGGGAGGACCTCAGACTGAAGGAGGAGAAACGGATAACACGTTTAGTAAATTTAAGAGAAATTAGACTATTAATGTTTCGTAGCAAGACCACAAGGTTAAGAGTGACAGTGAATGAAGCAGACAACAGATGATTGTTTTGACAAGTTCTAATTGGCCAGGAAATAGCATGAAGTGGCAGTTTTATTAACCAGGATTTCTTCCAGTTCCTCCTCTTCACATGCATCTGGCTCCTTGCCCCATCTCTCTTGAGTATTCTGTGAGAGAACATGCAAGAACTGAGATCTGTCGTGATTTGAATCAATCATCTTTGCGCAGTACAGTGTGATCTACTACACCCACCAAGACATTCTGTATCTCGTCCTTCCTGCACTTGACATGGTAGAGGACCATGTCCTGGAAGATGTCCTTCCTGTTTTCCAGCTTGTTCATCCTGTCATACGTGTCTGTATTCAGGACTGACCATCCTAGAAACTGGGTCAGAGACTGGCATCCACAGACATTGAGAGATGAGAGTGTGTGTGGGAGATGAAGGTGTGTGTGTGTGGGAGGGGGGCGGGGGGCAGAGAGATAAGGTGAATATTTGATCAGATATGAGTGAACTGCATATAGAGAATACAATATAGTCTAACACTGACTCCGATCACTTTTGGAGATATCTTGAACAGAGTTCAACAAGAAAATTCAAAAAAGAGTCAAGATAACTAGGCTAATCAATGCAACTTAATTGTTAAGACGTAGTCTTTGTTCCTTGTCAGTTTCCCATTTAGCTAACTTTGCTCTTTTAGGCCAATGTTTAATCCCTAGAACAAAATTGTTCTACCAGCAACAAAAGATTTAAGATTTGCAGAGTGACTCAGTCCTCTCCCTCCGTCCCTCCCTCCGTCCCTCCCTTCCTCTCGCTCTCAGACACACACTGTCCTCCAGTTTACCTCCATCAATGTTTCATCCATTTCATCGAAGGGCTTCCCATCTTTCCTGTTATAGAAGGTGGCCACGCCCACAATCTCTTCTTTCTTGTTGACAATAGGAAGGGAAAGAACGTTCTTGATGGTCCAGCCACTGCTATCTAGAGGTTCTTTCTAGAGGAAGAACATAGTCGAATACAAATCAACAGACCAGAATAGAATCTTACTTTTTGATCTTTTCAACCAATCATCATTGTAACTCAAATGAGTTCAAACATGGTTGACGATCTTACTTGGAAGTTGAAGAATTCGTCTTGGGCTGCGTTCATAATGTTACAGATCTAGGCCATAAAGAAGGACAGGAAAGGACAAGAGCTGAGAACTACAGTGTGGAAGACCACGCTGAGTGAAAAAACTGATGGTCGGGCTTTACAAGTACTCAGATGCGTTCCACAGGACCAATGTTACTCCAAGCTTTACACATTTGGCAAGTTTTACACAGTGGTTAAGTTGGCTAGTGATGGATCTGTACTCTGAATAGCTTGCCTCCACTCATACATGTGCATGCAGATGCTCACCAGGCCGTTCTCAGCCACGTATGTGGGCAGGCCGCTGGCCAGGGCCCAGTGATCTGGTGTGGGGCCCCTGGATGGAGTCCAAGAGAACCGCAATGAGTACTTCATCACCATGCGTATTATAGTATGCACCTATATACAAGACCTTGCATACGTATCACCCCTTCCACGTTTTGTTTTGTAGTCCTCAGGGATACTCTGGACTACAAGCATGGAGGCAGATTGGAACTCACGGTATGACTTTGATGTCCTCCTTGCCATGCAGAATGTAGTCGATCACTTTGTAGAAGATCACTTCCTGGAATGACATGGGTTAGGTGTCAGAAATAGTCTGTGCACTCCATGTACCGATGCAATACTGTATACCCAAGCTAATATTGTGAAACAAAATTAGCATAAACTGATCTAGACAGGTTTTTATACAAAGGGAACTTACTCTGCCATCAGGAGTCTTAGGCCCATCGTAGGGGGGGACCTCTCCCATCAGTACAGGCCAAAGGTCAAAGAATTCCTGAAATGCACAGACACTTGAAATATGGCCCAAATCAAGTTTCAATTTTTATTTTTTGCATTTTACAATTTTTACCATTCAGACATTTTTATAGTGTTTTGATGAGGATTTAACGGTGCAAACGATTGTAAATCTGCTTAAAACAGAAAGTGTTTTAGTTTGAGGTTATTTCAGCCCATGTAAACATACCTAACAGGAGCTCAGTAGTTAGAGGTCACACATACCTTGGTCTTGGTCATGTCCAGTAACCCTACAGAGTAGCGATCACAGTTGAGAAAAGCTCTAACTGTGTAGAGAGCTTTGTGAAACTGCCTCTCAATGTCTGTGAGCTCCTCAAACACCTTGCTGGCCGACCACAGCAAAACCTGCAGCACAAAAGTTCACAGAAAAGCACGAGCTTGAGGTAGCGGAAGCCATTAAAAACAAATGTCCAGCAATAAAGCACCAGTGAATGGTTTGAGGATAAGAGAGACTGCTCAGGATTTTCCTTTGGCAGCCACAGTGGAAGACACATGGTCAGGACATTGATCTCACCTGACCCCTTCTGGTCTCACAGTTGTGCAGGTAGCTCAGATGGAACACTCTCAGTACCAGGTTGGCAAAGTTCAAGTACTTTTTTAAAGTCTGGGGGAAAAAATACGAGATTTCCAAAGACTGTCGCAGCACCGTCGCTTTATGTCGTTCAAGACATTTTGGTCTTGAATTAAGATTTCAGCTTTGACATTAGTGAAAAATACAACTGCTGCGATGCCAAGAGAAGAAAACATACAAACGCTATGGAACATGTCCTGAAAACAGAACAGTAATGAACCACAGTTCAGGCAGTGGGATGCTGGTTAGAGGGATGGTTACCTCCTCGTCCTTTGCTGTGAAGTGCGGCCCATCTAGTTTGTTCACGGCCACCATGACAGCCACCATGTCTTTGCCATTCATAATGGGAGCAGCCAGAATGTTCTTGGTGGTGTACTCGGTCAAGGCGTCGACAAAGTCACTGTAGTGGGGGCTCTGATGGGGGGGAGGGGGGGACAGAGGTGGATATTACATGTCTTCAAAATGACTCTGCTCTCCTGCACATATGACTGCTCATTAATTATTTTCTCCATTACCGGTCAAAACTCAAATGATCCTTTCAAATGGGAAGAAATATTCTCGGTTATGGATGGTCTATCAAATAAGTAAGTATAGGAAAACCAATAGAACAAGTAACCCTTATTTCTGGAACGTTGCAATGGAAAAGGTTACTTCCAAACAGATTTCATGGCTTCTAAAACCTGTCAGGAAAGCAATTCCCAAACGTTTGTCCTGCATTCTGACACCAGTCCTACCTATTAAACCTACTAAATTGTTTTCATGAGAAACAAGAGGATGATTTCTGACACCTTTCGGCACCATGGTGAACGAACGAGTCACTGGACCTCAATGTGGGCTGGGAGTTGTTAGAAGCTAGATTCATGTGCAAAGCTATGCAATGCTAGAAGAAATGGTTCATTGGTTTTAAGATAAAACCGAGAACACAGAAAGTAAACTACTCAACTACAGACCAAACTAAATGAGTTGAGCTGAGGTAGTGAATATGGCTTCAGAGCCCACGACCTTTAAAAATAATCCTGGATCGCTCTAATTCGAATCAGATTATCAGGCTTTATCCCTAGCCACTGAAGAAACACCTATTGTAGCATTGCATGTAGGACTGGTGGGGGAGGGTAACTTCCCACTGGTCAATTGTACTGTTCCTACCCCCCCCACTCCCACACACACACACACACACATCCAGCGGAATGCTGTCTACCACATCATTATCATTCTTTTAGTATGTGTCTGACAATTTTCATACCAAAAGGGCATTTTAATGATCTGTTTGGTATCACACACGACCATGATTTTGTCTAGCTGTAAAAGATGTGAAAGAGTGTAATTGCAGAAGGATGAATTCAGCCTGTCTTAATGTCTTGAATACTAGAAAAAGAAAAGCTTTTCGAGAATGTGAAAAATACTTCATAGTGTAAACTCAGATGTACCAATGGGTCATGATTACCATTCACGGAGGATGAGGAATTTCATACCAAAAATTCTCACGCAAAACTAAAACCTGCAGTTAATTCTAAATACGAGAACAAAATTATGTATATTCATTAGGGGAATCAGGCACAGTATGGTACTATGCTGCTCTCCACTGGACAACATTTGTACTACTGGAACAGTCTGTTGACTACACGCTAGACAGTCTGTTTCACAAATCACACAGATACCCCTGCTTATCTGACACACGTGACTCAAACTCCCAGACAAGCACACACTGCCACCTAACTCTCCCGAGCCAATCCCCAAAAGAGATCTCTTCCCCCACCCCCACCCAGCCCTCTTTTTCTACCTGAGTGACATCAGGTACGTTGATCATCTTTTTGGTGGTGGCCACATGACCCACGATGCCCGTATCCAGGGGGTAGACGATCTCGCTGTCGGGCTGCACCAGACAGTCGTCGAAGGCGGAGTTCTTGTCCACGTTGAAGAGCCTGGTGGCCAGTTCGGCGGTGCCGTTTCGTTGCCGGTACATGAAGAGGCTCATCTTGTCAGACCTCAACATGAAGGACAGGTGCCTCATCAGGTTGAAGATAGCCTTCTCCATCTGCAGGTTGTCCTGGATATCCCTTATCAGGTCGAACATGATGTCGCTCTCCTCCACGGCACTCAGATCATGGAAACGGCTCATGTCAACCTAAGCCATGGGTCATATACCGAGATACCGAGATAAAGTGTGCGACTTGACAAACGCTTGTTATGTGAAGACGAATCAAATTTATATTTGCTCCACTTTAATCCGAAATTTTGCTTTGTAGATGCACCAAAGATGCTCGTACAGATCTTCAGACACATCCTACATGACCGTGACAGACAAACACCTACCTCTGTCTTCTTGTCGTTTGCCAGCAAGTCCGAGATGACCTTGGGGCGGAATTTCTTGTCGTAGTACTGCTTGGCAAAAGCTGGGTTGCTGTCCAAAAACTTCTGAGCCACATCTTTGTCCACAGCTGCCATGGTTACTGGCAGAACAGGCCGAAGGTGTTGTTGCCGTGTGTCTCTTGGTCTAAAGCCTTGGAGTTGGCGGCGTCTTCAGTTCAGTCTCCACATACTGGAGGAGGCTGAAACACAACAGGGATTATCAGGATTGTTTTAAATGGACATGCGTGTTAATCTCATATTAGACACTGGGATTATGACATTGCCACGTGATTACACCTGGAGTGATGTTAGAAAATGTAGTTGTTGGTAGTGGGTTAGTAAATACATGTAGAAGTTACACTTAGCTTACTATTTTAAAGTCTGAATGATAATGATAAATGATTGTGTGGGCAATCATGAATGTATATCTTTCCCTAGTTTGCTAAATTATCCACAGTATATCATTACATTACATTTAGAAGACACTTTTATCCAATACAACTTATTCTCCCTGAGGCAAGTAGAGTGAAGTTAAAAAGTGAAATTAAAAGATTTGATATAATTGATTCCTGTACTTGAAGCAGTTTGCAAAGACGGAACACTTTTGCTTGCATTTTGATGCTCTCTGAAATGAAGAAGTTTCACTCATAGTGAATGTCAGACATCTTCATGCAACAGGAAATAGGTGTTTTCATGTTTCTCTAGAAAACCAAACACCTTATCTTAGTTCTGGTTACCCAGATTAGTAAAACTTTTAGAGAACAGTCACTTTGTACTTGAAGGATTTCTAACTTCCCTTTTTCGTGTGTTCTCGTGTTACAATATCTGGAGCTTCAATCAAACAAATATTCATTCAAATGTTGACATGAGTTAAGAAGCCGCATAGGTCAGTCTCTGAGAGGCCATGCAGAAGAAGAATCATCCACCGTTTCACCCTCAGAGTCTTGATGGTGGGACTGGCTGCTGCTGAACTGCAAGCAGAACCGTGTTTAACACTTCCTCTTTCACACAGGTCATTATAAATAGGCCTGATTGACATCAGGGTTAGGGCTTCTTTTTTCTTAAGGGTACAACGACTTGCCTAGAATCAATATGTTTGTTTTTTAACGGTCCCTTTGACTTGTTTTGTGATTGAGGCATCGTCATTTAGCTATGATCTCCGTCTGGTGAGCGTGAGGCTGTGTGTGGAGAGACATGGAGGCAGCACTTCTGCTGTTTCTGCTGGCCGGAGCGTCTCATGGTAACATGCTGTCAGTTCTATAGTTTGAGACATTTGTTGTCAGAAGATGAACCGTATTATGCTTCAGTAATGCAACTATACATCTAAACTACAGGAGTCAAGTGGTTCAGCGGTTAAGGCGTTGGGCTCATGATCGGAAGATTGTGAGTTTGGTTCCCGGCTGTGGCTTCATGATGTTGTGTCCTTGGGCAAGGCACTTCATCCTACTTGCCTCAGGGGGAAATGTCTTTGTACGTGCTGTTAGTCGCTTTGGATAAAAGATTCTGCTAAATAAATACATTTAGATGTA
Organism: Protosalanx chinensis; assembly: GCA_030340685.1. Taxonomy (NCBI): domain Eukaryota; kingdom Metazoa; phylum Chordata; class Actinopteri; order Osmeriformes; family Salangidae; genus Protosalanx; species Protosalanx chinensis. Next base: position 10,830,082 of record CM059330.1, read on the forward strand.
ACTATAGCAGTGAAGAAAGCAGAGGGGCAACTCTGATTAGACTATAGTGGAAACACTTTAGAATCAGGTGTTGGTGATATGTTAATGTGTAATACATCCTTAGTCAGTTTGTCTCTTATAAATGTATGAATGTCAATAAGCATCTAAAAAGGGCCTGTTTACCAATTAAATATTACAAATGTAATCTTTGGATTTTTCACATTTGTTAAATATTTTTCTTTATGAAAATATAATTTCACACGATACAATGATAATAATAATACATAATACAATGTTGCATTGGAGGTTTTTTCAGACATGTGGGTGGTAACTGCCAGTCTAATGTCCCCCATCTCTCCAGGTACAGAGACAGTCTGTGATGTTAGACACAGTGGAGCTCAGTGTTATGCAGCACTGGGTGGAACTGTGTATCTGCAGCTGACCGACAAACTCAGCGGATATGAACGTGTACTGTTAGGAGATACTAGAAAACAAGTTTTCAAAACAAAAAATGAAACCGTTGTTTATTATAATATAAACGGCAGTCCTCTGACTGATGGCCAGCTGGAATTCAATATGAAGAACGGGACACTGAGGATCAGTAATATAAGGGAAGAATATTCAGACAAATACAACCTGACAACAACTGAAACTCCAAGTGGAAAAGTTTCAAGCCATAGTTTCCAACTGTCTGTTGAAGGTAGATAACTGACGGATCACAACCATCAACTATCTAAAAAAACAACAAATCTATCCCTGACTTCTAACCCTGTATGTCCATCCCCAGCCCCTGTTTCCTCCATGAAGCTGGTCTTCTCAGAGTGTCTCCCCCAAGGAGGGATGAGGATGACCTGCTCCTGTGATGGGGACAGTCCCCGGTACAGCTGGACTCTGGACGGACAAGCCCTGAATGATTCCAGGGTGAGCCATGATAAAAAGAGAAGCAGCGTGACTCTGGAGAGAGGCGTGTTAGGAACACTCACCTGTACCATCAAAAACCACATCAGTGAGGCCACTGTGAACCTGAATGTCTCAGAATGCAATGGTAAGCTTGGGTTGTACTGTGGGATTCTAGGATCATGATTACGATGCACTATGATTGGACCGTAAGTAAAGACTACTCTACTCTACCCCACCATTATCCTCTCTGACTGGGTTTAGGGACAGTATATGTTAGCTGCACATCATCCAATGGGACAGAGGTATCATACTGGGTCAGTCCCATTGGTCCTAACCTTTGTACCAGCACTACCACCACAAAGCCCATCCTCCAGACTGAGAGCACCACTCAGGCCATATCAGGTAAGGGGACTGCCGTAGCCACCTTCAGATCCTCCAATCACACCACCCAGGGCTTGGCCAGGACCACTTATAATGGACCTCATGCCCAGTGGTACTTTAGTAAGTGATGACATTATCTAAATGGGATGACTGATTATATCATTGTGTCATTTTTAATATTAGTTACATCCTTCATGTTAGAGATGTAGAATGACATCGTTGCTAGTAATGTGCCGATGCGGATTGGATTATTAAAGATTCTTTTTTAAATAAGTATTTCCCATTTAGCAAAGACAATAATTAATAGTACTACTTAATAGTATACAATTACAATTGTCTGCAATCTTTCTGACTAGGTATAGCTAATCCTAAATCTATGTGGATGATTTTGACAGCAGTATTAATGTCTCTCCTCTCTCCGAAACGTGATAGTGATCTCAAACGGAATACGGGCTGGAGTCCTGTTCCTGTTCCTTGTTCTGGGTGTTTACTTCGTGCTCAGCAGAAAGAAGACTCTTAACTCCTGCAGGTCAGGACACAGATTTAGTTTCCAGTCCCATGTTCGGGATACAGGGAACATATTCATCAGTGACGTATTGTAAATGTTGTGTCTATCATAAGCTAGTAACAGTAGAGTCTGATCATAGGAACCAGAGTTACATGAGCATTTTGTTATCTTCCTGAGTTGGAGTTACAATTAGTCATTTAGCAGACGCTCTTATCCAGAGTGACTTACAGCAAGTAAAGGGACATTCCTGCTGAAGGAAGTAGGGTGAAGTGCCTTGCCTACGGACACAACATCATGTAGTCACATCCATGAATCGAACTCGCAACCTTTCGATCACGAGCCTAACGCCTTAAACATTGAGCCACCTGACTCCCTGACTTCATTTGACATATATCATTTGTCGTGGGGAGGTTTATAGAGGCGTTGTTTCCATCTTCACACTGTATGAGTCAGAGAGGCTTTGAAAAGTAGACACAGGCATCAACACAGGATGTATAGGGACACAGGGACATGGATCTAACTCCCGTATCACTCCACAGAGGACGGCGATGAGGTGACCTACGCCGACGTACGATTCATAAAGAAAAACCAGGAAGCCCCTTTTACTCCAGGGGTCTGTTTTCTATCCAGTCTTTAACTTTTTCAGTACGCTTATTGTTACTTCCTCTAACTCACAATCTGTTGAGTCTTCAAACAGCTTAACATTTTACTAATCTTTTTTGCATAACAGATTTTACTTTTCGTCCAACAAATCGCTCACCTTTGGTTCATTGTGTTTTTTTGGGGCTTTTTTGTCAAGAAATTTTCTATATGTACAGCGCCTATCATAAGTATTCACCCCCTTGGATGTTTGACCCTTTTATTGCTTTTATAATTCAATCATGGTCAGTACAATTTTGGGGGGGGATTTATTGGAAACAACTCTTTAATGTCAAAGTGTAAACAAAATTCTACAAAGTAATGTAAATGAAATAAAAATACATAAAGAAATTAAATTGCTTGCATAATTATTCGCCCCCCCCCCCTTAATTCACATTTACATTTATTAATTTAGCAGACGCTTTTATCCAAAGCGACTTACAAGAGAGAGCTTTTACAAAGAGCATCGGTCACTGCCAATTGAATGGTCTAATTCAACAGAGGTCCATCAAATTGTTGCCAATCGTCTCACAATTAGTGAAATGAAGATCACCTGAGTGGTGTGGGTGTGTTTCAAGTGATTGAGGTATAAAACACCTGTGTCTGAAGGGTGCAGAGACTGGTTGATCAGTATTCCTGGCTACCATTACACCATGAAGACAGAAGAACACTCCAAGCAACTTTCGTCCTAGAATCCTGAAATTCATTCCATGTGAATCATTCCACGTGAATCCCCACGATAAACAAAAAAGCTTCGGCAACTCAACTATTTTTTTATTTCCAAACCGTTTGTCCGCTACAGCCTTTTTAATTTGCCAATAACACAACTAAACAGGAAGTTCATCTTATGATTCAGATTCAGATCCGATATATCAGATATGATTCCTATGAAAGTAAAAAATCTTTGCGAAATCAACGCCAAACTTGATACGCCACTGACAACACACTACAATATATATAACTCCATTCAATAGCTAAGTTCATATCTTTCAAAATTATTTAAATAAAAGAAATCAAATATATCGCCAAGGCTAATTTAATGTTTATACAAGTGCCAAGCAAAAACTGATAGTCTGAATCGATCACAAGTTCAAATGTAGACTCTTGACAATGTGTTGTATACAAATCTGAGAAAAAGTTGAATGTAATATGAAAAGTAGATTAATGATAAGTATTTGAAATGTGACTGCTTGGCTAAAGGCTAAGGCTTCTTGCAAATCCTCTCTCTGTCATGCCAGATCCAGTGGCTCCAAAAAACTCACAAGCACAAGAGTCTGTTGACACAGTGGGCTGAGTAAGCCCCCACCTTCACCCTGCTATTGGCTGCTGGATGGATCATGACACTGGTAGTTGTCTTGTATCTCAGCAAATCTTTGACGTAGTCACATCAAACTTGCAGGGTGCACTTTGCATTACAAGACAATTACATTATTCTTGTAAAGTGGAAGTATAAGCAGGCCTTGAACCAAATGAGTAAAAAGTTGTGATTTTTGGCATGGTGTAACATCACAACATTATGAACACACCCAATTTGGTCAATGAGAGACCAATTTGTATCCCTTTTGTTGTAGAGTCCTGAAATTAATTACAAATTCTTCATTTGTCACGATGAAGAATAAAGTCTCAACAACTCATAATGGCAAGCCCTTCGATTTTTCTGTACAATATAGATTCAGGAAAAATATATATTTGCTTCTACTCCTACAACTTTGTCCAATCTTCCCCAGGATGGCAGTTGTCATCGTCAGATGATCAACCCTTACAAAAGTTATCAATAGGATTTTTGATGTTCACAATCCTTTGTCCGTTACAGCACAGAGGGCACTACAGTCTTGGATGTATTCACACCAAACTTGCAGATTGCATTTTTTATTACATATCAATTTCATAAATTGTTCCAGGAGGAATCCACCATCGCTGCTTGCAGCTATATTTGTAGTTTGTTGTTGTGCTTCCAGTCAGGTGTCATGACTTCCCATCTAGAATCTCACATTGGCTGCTTAGCAAACGTAATTTATTATTACAGTATTACTTTATTATTGACCGCAGTGAGCACATCATACAAAAAACTTGAAATAAAAACATACAAATGTCATTGTCATGCCAGCATGGACGAGGAAGTCATTGGACTAATAGTTTACATGTTTATGCATCCAAGCTTTTGCCTTCAACAGGTCAATGAGTAACATGGTTTCAGTGCACTGCCTTGAATATACAATATAGTAGTACACAGGGACGGCATAGGCGACATAAGCGGTCGCCTAGAGCACCATCTGCTGGAGGGGCGCTGCCAGGCACCGTTAATCTTGCCGTTTTGTGCGAAGACGTTTTATTTATTTCTGCTTGCTAGCTACACGGTGTTTAATGTGAAATGCGCACTGCATCGGCGCTGTTTATGCTTGTGATTAGTTTTCATTCGTTTTCTACACAGTTATCATCTCTGTCTGTAGGCGCAGTAATCTCGCCTAGGGCACTAAATTAGGTAGAGCCGGCCCTGGTAGTACAGCATTGTAATATAGCCCAATCCTTGTGTTACAGCAGGGGTGTCGAACTCCGGTCCTCGAGGGCCGCTGTCCTGAAGGTTCTAGATGTTTCACTGCTCCAGCACACCTGATTCTAATGAAGCGTCGTTATCAAGCTCTGTGGAGGTGTGCTAGAGCAGGGAAACATCTAAAACACACCTCCACAGAGCTTGATAACGACGCTTCATTAGAATCAGGTGTGCTGGAGCAGTGAAACATCTAGAACCTTCAGGACAGCGGCCCTCGAGGACCAGAGTTCGAAAACTGTGTGTTACAGTAACAACCATTCATTGACAAGGCATGGTCAACACACTGCTCACACTTGGGTATTTTGCATTTTGTTGCTCTCTGAAGTGAAGAAGTTTCACTCATCGTGAATGTCAGACACCAGTCCATCTTCATGCAACAGGAAATAGGTGTTTTCATGTTTCACTAGAAAACCAAACAGCTTATCTTAGTTCTGGTTACCCAGATTAGTAAAACCTTTAGAGAACAGTCACTTGAAGGATTTCTAACTTCCCTTTCTCTCTCTTTCTTTCTTTCTCTGTCTCTCTCACAATCGTCCTTTACAACATTTCTATTTCTGTCAAATGAAGAAGTGGCAAAGGTAGTTTCCCTCCATCTTTTACTCCTTTTCTTAAAAAAAAACACACTGTGTAACACTTCCTCTTCCACGCAGGACATTACAAATAAGCCTGATTGGCATCAGGGTTGGGGCTTCTTTTTTCTTAAGGGTACAACGACTTGCCGAGGATCAATATGTTTGTCTCTTAACGGTCCCTTTGGCTTGTTTTGTGATTGAGGCATCGTCATTCAGCTATGATCTCCGTCTGGTGAGCGTGAGGCTGTGTGTGGAGAGACATGGAGGCAGCACTTCTGCTGTTTCTGCTGGCCGGAGCGTCTCATGGTAACATGCTGTCAGTTCTGTAGTTTGAGACATTTGTTGTCAGAAGATGAACCGTATCATGCTTCAGTAATGCAACTATACATCTAAACTACAGGAGTCAAGTGGTTCAGCGGTTAAGGCGTTGGGCTCATGATCGGAAGATTGTGAGTTTGGTTCCCGGCTGTGGCTTCATGATGTTGTGTCCTTGGGCAAGGCACTTCATCCTACTTGCCTCAGGGGGAAATGTCTTTGTACGTGCTGTTAGTCGCTTTGGATAAAAGAGTCTGCTAAATGAATACATTTAAATGTAACTAGAGCAGTGAAGAAAGCAGAGGGGCAACTCTGATTAGACTATAGTGGAAACACTTTAGAATCAGGTGTTGGTGATATGTTAATGTGTAATACATCCTTACTCAGTTTGTCTCTTATAAATGTATGTATGTCAATAAGCATCTAGGGCCTGTTTACCAATTAAATATCAGAAATGTAATCTTATGATTTCACATTTGTAACGTAATTTTTTTCATGAAAATATAATTTCACACGATACAATGATAATAATAATACATAATACAATGTTGCATTGGAGGTTTCTTCAGACATGTGGGTGGTAACTGCCAGTCTAATGTCCCCCATCTCTCCAGGTACAGAGACAGTCTGTGATGTTAGACACAGTGGAGCTCAGTGTTATGCAGCACTGGGTGGAACTGTGTATCTGCAGCTGACTGACAAACTCAGCGGATATGAACATGAACTGTTTGGAAATACTAGAAAAGCCGTTTTCAAAAGAAAAAAAGAAATTGTTGTTTATTATAATATAAACGGTAGTCCTCTGACTGATGGCCATCTGGAATTCAATATGAAGAACGGGACACTGAGGATCAATAAAATAAGGGAAGAATATTCAGACAAATACATCATGAAAGCAATTGAAACTCCGAGTGGAAAAGCTTCAAGCCATAGTTTCCAACTGTCTGTTGAAGGTAGATAACTGACGGATCACAACCATCAACTATCTAAAAAAACAACAAATCTATCCCTGACTTCTAACCGTATATGTCCCTCCCCAGCCCCTGTTTCCTCCCCGAAGCTGGTCTTCTCAGAGTGTCTCCCCCAAGGAGGGATGAGGATGACCTGCTCCTGTGATGGGGACAGTCCCTGGTACAGCTGGACTCTGGATGGACAAGCCCTGAATGATTCCAGGGTGAGCCATGATAAAAAGAGAAGCAGCGTGACTCTGGAGAGAGGCGTGTTAGGAACACTCACCTGTACCATCAAAAACCACATCAGTGAGGCCACTGTGAACCTGGATGTCTCAGAATGCAATGGTAAGCTTGGGTTGTACTGTGGGATTCTTTGTCATGATTACGATGCACTATGATTGGACCGTAAGTAAAGACTACTCTACTCTGCCCCACCATTATCCTCTCTGACTGGGTTTAGGGACAATATATGTTAACTGCACATCATCCAATGGGACAGAGGTATCATACTGGGTCAGTCCCATTGGTCCTAACCTTTGTACCAGCACTACTACCACAAAGCCCATCCTCCAGACTGAGAGCACCATTCAGGCCATATCTGGTAAGGGGACTGCCGTAGCCACCTTCAGATCCTCCAATCACACCACCCAGGGCTTGGCCAGGACCACTAATAATGGAATTCATGCCCAGTGGTACTTTAGTAAGTGATGACATTATCTAAATGGGATGACTGATCATATAATTGTGTCATTTTTTATATTAGTCACATCCTTCATGTTAGACATGTCAAATACATTGTTGCTAGCAATGTTGCCGATGAGGATTATCAAAGATGGAGATTATTTTCTAAATAAGTATTTCCCATTTAGCAAAGACAACAAAGTGATAACAAATATTTCCCCCAAAAATATAATAAAATATTATTGTTCGCCTTCAGGTGCCTTAATAATTAATAGTACTTGATCATAATTTAGTAATAACAATAATTATTAATTTAACACAATAAAAATTGTTTGCAATCTTTCTGACTAGGTATAGCTAATCCTAAATCTATGTGGATGAATTTGACAGCAGTATTAATGTCTCTGCCTGTGTCTCCTCTCCCCCAGACGTGATAGTGATCTCAACAGGAATACTGGCTGGAGTCCTGTTCCTGTTCCTTGTTCTGGGTGTTTACTTCGTGCTCAGCAGAAAGAAGACTGCAGAAAGAAGACTGCAGAAAGAAGTCTGCAGAAAGAAGACTGCATGTCACTCCACAGAGGACGACGATGAGGTGACCTACGCCGACGTACGATTCATTAAGAAAGACCAGGAGGACCAGAAGAGGAATCCTGCTCCTGTGGAGGTGGAATATGGCCAGGTGATGATCAGGCCACGCTACTGAATGGTGCTGGGGGACATTTCTTTTCTTCAAGGTGGGAATGAAGGTGGGATCACTGATAACATCTTTTGAACTGTACAACAGTTCATTCCAATTAAGTCATTTGATGAAATCAAATCAACATTTATTTGTATAGCCCTTTTTACAAGCAATGTCAAAGAGGGCTTCACATATGCCCATAGAACTGCCCCTCAACCAACCTAAACCCTCAAGGAAGACAATTATAATTATTATTAATATCATTTGATATGACAAGGTATTCGTGCTATTGTTTGGAGACAGCAGTAGGCCTACTATGCCTGAGTGCAGCACTCTGCTTACATTAAACATCATTAGGCTACTGTATCTGTCTATCAAGATGTTGGCACATCGGAATACGCCATTAAAGACACAGCAGAACTTATTTAGTAAGTTCAATCACGAGAGTAGCTGCCAGTACTTCCTCATACGACGTGGGAACGGTCTGAATCACTCTGGTTGCATAACAGATTTTACTTTTCGTCCAACACATCGCTCATCTTTTGTTCATTGTGGTTTTTGGGGGCTTTTTTGTCAAGAAATGTAATAAGTTCTATATGTACAGCGCTTATCATAAGTATTCACCCCCTTGGATTTTTTACCCTTTTATTGCTTTCATAATTCAATCAGGGGCAGTAAAATTTTGCTTTTTAGATTTATTGGAAACAACTCTTTAATGTCAAAGTGAAAACAAATTCTACAAAGTAATGTCAATGAAATAAAAATACATAAAGAAATAAAATTGCTTGCATAATTATTCGCCCCCTTTTTAATTTACATTTAAATTCATTCATTTAGCAGACACTTTTATCCAAAGTGACTTACAAGAGAAAGCTTTTACAAAGAGCATCGGTCACTACCAAATTAATTCAACAGAGGTTCAAATCAAATGGTTGCCAATCTTCTCACAATTAGTGAAATGAAGATCACCTGAGTGGTGTGGGTGTGTTTCAAGTGATTGAGGTATAAAACACCTGTGTCTGAAGGGTGCAGAGACTGGTTGATCAGTATTCCTGGCTAGCATTACACCATGAAGACAGAAGAACACTCCAAGCAACTCAGGGAAAGGATTGTTGAGAAGAGCAATTCAGTGGATGGATACAAAAACATTCAGTTCAGTGAAATCAATCATCAAGAAATGGAAGGAATATGGCACTTGTGTGAATCTGCCCAGATCAGGCCGCCCTCGTAAACTGAGTGACCGTGCCAGTAGGAGACTAGTGAGAGAAGCCACCAAGACCCCTACGACTACCTGGAAGGAGTTACAAGCTTCAGCTGCTGAGATGGGAGAGACTGTGCATATAGTAACTGCTGCCCGGGTTCTTCACCGGTCAAAGCTTTATGGGAGAGGGGCAGTGAGACACTGTTGAAGAGAATTCATATGACATCTCGACTACAGTCTGCCAAAAAGCATGTGAAAGACTCTATGGTCAAGTGAAAGAAGAGTCTTTGGTATGATTTGGTCATTTTTGTCCATCAGACAAGACGTTATGTTTGGCGGACACTGCACATCACCAAAAACACACCATCCCCACTGTGAAGCATGGTGGTGGCAGCATCAGACTGTGGGGACGTTTTCATCAGCCGGACCTGGAAGGCTTGTAAAGAGAGAGGGCAGAACGAATGCTGCAAAATTCACCGAAATCCTGGAGGGACAATCTAATTCAGTCTGCAGGAGAATTACATCTTTGGAAGATGATTTATTTTCCATTAAGACAAAGATCCAAAGCATACTGCAAAAGCTACACAGGAATGGTTAAAATGGAGAACCAGGTAAATGTGGCTGAATAGAGAGCTTTGTTTCTGTTCCTCTCTCTGTCTCTCTCTCTCTCTGTCTCTCTGTCTCTCTGTCTCTCTGTCTCTCTGTCTCTCTGTCTCTCTGTCTCTCTGTCTCTCTGTCTCTCTCTCTCGCGCTTTCGTGTCTCTATCATCATAAGTCTGGTAAAATATCTATATTTGTAGTTGGTCGTTGTGCTTCCAGTCAGGTGACATGACTTCTCATCTAGAATCTCACAGTGGCTGCTTAGCAAACGTAACTCAACACAAAGATGCTGGCCTGTATGACCAGTAGTACAGTATTACTTTATTATTGACCGCAGTGAGCACATCATACAAAAAACTTGAAATAAAAACATACAAATGTCATTGTCATGCCAGCATGGACGAGGAAGTCATTGGACTAATAGTTTACATATTTATGCATCCAAGCTTTTGCCTTCAACAGGTAAATGAGTAATATAACCCAATCCTTGTGTTACTGTAACAACACACTACACACACACTAACCCACACACACTCTCTCTATGATTTCTCTATAACATACATTGATTCAGCGTCTGATAACATATCTTTACTGTATGGTTTGGTTGCCCTGGACAGGTTCCCAAGGACGTTGGGTGTCTGTGTTGGGGGCGGGGTCATGGAGGCATGCTGGGATTTCCTCTTGCTCAATGTTCTCTCTAAAACACAACAGGCTAAAACACAACAGGGATTATCAGGATTGTTTTAATTACGTGTTAATCTCATATTAGACACTGGGATTATGACATTCCCACGTGATTACACCTGGAGTGATGTTAGAAAATGTAGTTGTTGGTAGTGGGTTAGTAGATACATGTAGAAGTACCGTACTTTCCGCACAATAAGGCGCACTTAAAAGCCTTTAATTTTCTCAAGAAACGACAGTGCGCCTTAATACAGAGCGCTTTATGTATGGATCGATTGGTTACCGTAATTTCCGGACTATAAATCGTTACTTTTTCCCCACGTTTTGAACCATGCAGCTAAATACAGATATGTATTTACTAGACATTTTTCTTCAGTCCTCAGGAAGATGAATAAGTGACTTGTGGCTTCAGCGCAAGGGAGAATGAACCAACTTTAACAGTTGCGCAGCTAGGACTGTAGCTTATGTGACTTTTTTGTAAGTTTTTTTTAAAACATTTGACATGTATTCATTTAGCAGACGCTTTTATCCAAAGGGACTTACAGTAAGTACAGGGACATTTCCCTGAGGCAAGTAGGGTGAAGTGCCTTGCCCAAGGACACAACATCATGTAGCCACAGCCAGGGATCCATCTCACAACCTTCCGATCATGAGGCCAACGCCTTAACCATTGAGCCATTGACCCCCCCCCCCCCCCCTTTTAGGTGGTGCGGCTTATATTTAGGTGCGCTCTATAGTCCGGAAAATACGGTAACACTTAGCTTACTATTTTAAAGTCTGAATGATAATTATAAATTATTTTGTGGCGCGATCATGAATGTCTGGTGCTGGCACACCTCAAAAACATCACAGACCCCCTGCAGTTCGCCTACAGAGCCAACAGGTCTGTGGATGACGCAGTCAACATGGCCCTCCGCTTCACCCTCCAGCATCTGGACTCTCCAAACACCTACGCCAGGATCCTGTTTGTGGACTTTAATACCATCATCCCGGCTCTGCTTCAGAACAAGCTCTCCCAGCTGAACGTGCCCGACCCCACCTGCAGGTGGATCACAGACTTCCTGTCCAACAGGAAGCAGCACGTTAAGATGGGAACGCAAGTCTCTGACTCCCGGTCCATCAGCACCGGATCCCCTCAAGGCTGCGTCCTTTCCCCCCAGCTCTTCTCCCTGTACACAAACAGCTGCACCTCCAGTTACCCATCTGTCAAGCTCCTGAAGTTTGCGGACGATACCACCCTGATCGGGCTCATTTTTTATGGGGACGAGTCTGACTTCTTGTGGGAAGTGGCCAACCTGGTGACTTGGTGTAGCCAGAACAACCTGGAGCTCAACGCTCTTAAGACAGTGGAGATGGTTGTGGACTTTAGGAAGGACCCAGCCCCACTCCCCCCCATCACAATGTGCGACTCCCAGGTCAACACTGTGGAGTCCCTTCGTTTCCTGGGCACCACACTCTCCCAGGACCTTAAGTGGGAGCTGAACATCAGCTCACTCATAAAGAAAGCCCAGAAGAGGATGTACTTCCTGCGGCAACTGAAGAAATTCAGCCTGCCAAAGACAATGATGGTGCAATTCTACACTGCCATCATCGAGTCCATCCTCACCTCCTCCGTCACCGTCTGGTACGCCACTGCCAAGGACAAGAGCAGACTGCAGCGTATCATACATGCCGCTGAGAAGGTGATAGACTGCAACCTGCCACCCCTTGAGGACCTGCACACGGCAAGGTCTCTAAAACAGGTGAGGAAGATTGCGGCCGACTCCTCCCACCCTGGACATTCTGTGCTTCAGCTGCTCCCTTCTGGCAGGAGGCTGCGGTCCATCAGGACCAAAACCCCTCTGCTATTTCCCTCTTCAACAGGGCCAAGGACTCAGCTTGACACATCCACCAACAACCCACACCCCCCTCCAGAATCTCACTGCACTCTGCCACTTTAGCACACAACACTTTAAACTTAAAAACTTACTACTGTGATTTTTGCACCACTGTTTACACTACTGTGTATATACCCCCCCCCCCCCACGTACTATATATACCCATTCCACACTGTACCTATGTTATTTGTACTTCCATGTTATTTGTATCATTTGTACTATTTGTATCATTTGTATTATGCTTATATGTATCTTATCTGTAGTGTATTTTACATTGTATTCATTTTCTATTTTATTAGTATGCCACATATGTTTTATGTTTGCTCATTCCTGCCACAGTGAATTCTATGTTTGTTAATCTTGCATAGCAAATAAACCCCATTCTGATTCTGATTATATCTGTCCCTAGTTTGCTAAATTATCCACAGTATATAATTACATTACGTTTAGCATACGTTTTTATCCTAAACAACTTATTCTCCCTGAGGCAAGTAGGGTGAAGTGCCTTGCCCAAGGACACAACGTCACATAGCCACAGCCGGGAATCAAACTCACAACCATAAACCCAATGTCTTAACCCACTGAGACACCTGACTTCCTGATATTAAAAGTTTTGATATAATTGATTCCTGTACTTAAAGCAGTTTGCAAAAACGGAAACACTTTTGCTTGCATTTTGACGCTCTCTGAAGTGAAGAAGTTTCACTCATCGTGAATGTCAGACACCAGTCCATCTTCATGCAACAGGAAATAGGTGTTTTCATGTTTCACTAGAAAACCAAACAGTTTATCTTAGTTCTGGTTACCCAGATTAGTAAAACCTTTAGAGAACAGTCACTTTGTGCTTGAAGGATTTCTAACTTCCCTTTTTCGTGTGTTCTCGTGTTACAATATCTGGACCTTCAATCAAACAAATATTCATTCAAATGTCGACATGAGTTAATAAGCCGCAGAGGTCAGTCTCTGAGAGGCCATGCAGAAGAAGAATCATCCACCGTTTCACCCTCAGAGTCTTGATGATGGGACTGGCTGCTGCTGACACAAACTGCAAGCAGAACCGTGTTTAACACTTCCTCTTCCACGCAGGACATTATAAATAGGCTGGCCTAGAATCAATATGTTTGTCTTTTAACGGTCCCTTTGACTTGTTTTGTGATTGAGGCATCGTCATTCAGCTATGATCTCCGTCTGGTGAGCGTGAGGCTGTGTGTGGAGAGACATGGAGGCAGCACTTCTGCTGTTTCTGCTGGCCGGAGCGTCTCATGGTAACATGCTGTCAGTTCTATAGTTTGAGACATTTGTTGTCAGAAGATGAACCGTATCATGCTTCAGTAATGCAACTATAGAGTTAAACTACAGGAGTCAAGTGGCTCAGCGGTTAAGGCGTTGGGCTCATGATCGGAAGATTGTGAGTTTGGTTCCCGGCTGTGGCTTCATGATGTTGTGTCCTTGGGCAAGGCACTTCACCCTACTTGCCTCAGGGGGAATGTCCTTGTATGTGCTGTTTGTCGCTTTGGATAAAAGAGTCTGCTAAATGAATACATTTAAATGTAACTAGAGCAGTGAAGAAAGCAGAGGGGCAACTCTGATTAGACTATAGTGGAAACACTTTAGAATCAGGTGTTGGTGATATGTTAATGTGTAATACATCCTTAGTCAGTTTGTCTCTTATAAATGTATGAATGTCAATAAGCATCTAATAAGGGCCTGTTTACCAATTAAATATTACAAATGTAATCTTTTGATTTCACATTTGTAAAGTAATTTTTTTAATGAAAATATATTTTCAAACTATAAATTTATAATAATTATACATAATACAATGTTGCATTGGAGTTTTTTTCAGACATGTGGGTGGTAACTGCCAGTCTAATGTCCCCCATCTCTCCAGGTACAGAGACAGTCTGTGATGTTAGACACAGTGGAGCTCAGTGTTATGCAGCACTGGGTGGAACTGTGTATCTGCAGCTGACCGACAAACTCAGCGGATATGAACATGAACTGTTAGGAGATACTAGAAAACGAGTTTTCAAAAGTAAACAAAAAATGGTTTATAGTAATATAGACGGCAGTAATGTGACTGATGGCCATCTGGAATTCAATATGAAGAACGGGACACTGAGGATCAGTAAATTAAGGGAAGAATATTCAGACAAATACAACCTGAAAACAACTGAAACTCAGAGTGGAAAAGCTTCAAGCCATAGTTTCCAACTGTCTGTTGAAGGTAGATAACTGACAGATCACAACCATCAACTATCTAAAAAAAAAACAAATCTATCCCTGACTTCTAACCGTGTATGTCCATCCCCAGCCCCTGTTTCCTCCCTGAAGCTGGTCTTCTCAGAGTGTCTCCCCCAAGGAGGGATGAGGATGACCTGCTCCTGTGATGGGGACAGTCCCTGGTACAGCTGGACTCTGGATGGACAAGCCCTGAATGATTCCAGGGTGAGCCATGATAAAAAGAGAAGCAGCGTGACTCTGGAGAGAGGCGTGTTAGGAACACTCACCTGTACCATCAAAAACCACATCAGTGAGGCCACTGTGAACCTGAATGTCTCAGAATGCAATGGTAAGCTTGGGTTGTACTGTGGGATTCTAGGATCATGATTACGATGCACTATGATTGGACCGTAAGTAAAGACTACTCTACTCTGCCCCAACATTATCCTCTCTGACTGGGTTTAGGGACAATATATGTTAACTGCACATCATCCAGTGGGACAGAGGTATCATACTGGGTCAGTCCCATTGGTCCTAACCTTTGTACCAGCACTACCACCACAAACCCCACCCTCCAGACTGAGAGCACCATTCAGGCCATATCTGGTAAGGGGACTACCTTAGCCACCTTCAGATCCTCCAATCACACCACCCAGGGCTTGGCCAGGACCACTAATAATGGAATTCATGCCCAGTGGTACTTTAGTAAGTGATGACATTATCTAAATGGGATGACTGATCATATAATTGTGTCATTTTTTATATTAGTGACATCTTTCATGTTAGAAATGCCGAATGACATCGTTGCTAGCAATGTGCCGATGAGGATGATTAAAATGGCGATTATTTTCAAAATAAGTATTTCCCATTTAGCAAAGACAACAAAGTGGTAATAAATATTTCCCCAAAAATATAATATTGTTCGCCTTCAGGTGCCTTAATAATTAATAGTACTTGATCATAATTTAGTAATAATAATAATTAATAACTTAACATCATAAAAAAAATGCAATCTTTCTGACTAGGTATAGCTAATCCTAAATCTATGTGGATGAATTTGACAGCCGTATTAATGTCTCTGCCTGTGTCTCCTCTCCCCCAGACATGATAGTGATCGCAACAGGAATACTGGCTGGAGTCCTGTTCCTGTTCCTTGTTCTGGGTGTTTATTTCGTGCTCAGCAGAAAGAAGACTGCAGCTCCGGCAGCTCCTGCAGGTCAGGAAACAGATTTCCTTTCCAGTCCCATGTTTCATGTCGGGATACAGGGAACATATTCATCAGTGACGCATTGTAAATGTTGTGTCTATCATAAGCTAGTAACAGTAGAGTCTGAGGATAGGAACCAGAGTTACATGAGCATTTTGTTATCTTACTGAGTTGAGTTACAATTAGTCATTTATCAGACACTCTTATCCAGAGTGACTTACAGCAAGTAAAGGGACATTCCTGCTGAAGAAAGTAGGGTGAAGTGCCTTGCCTACGGACACAACATCATGTAGTCACATCCATGAATTGAACTCGCAACCTTTCGATCACGAGCCTAACGCCTTAACCAGTGAGCCACCTGACTCCCTGACTTCATTTGACATATATCATTTGTCGTGGGGAAGTTTATAGAGGCGTTGTTTCCATCTTCACACTGTATGAGTCAGAGAGGCTTTGAAAAGTAGACACAGGCATCAACACAGGATGTATAGGGACACAGGGACATGGATCTAACTCCAGTATCACTCCACAGAGGACGGCGATGAGGTGACCTACGCCGACGTACGATTCATAAAGAAAAACCAGGAGGAACAGAAGCCTGCTCCTGTGGAGGTGGAATATGGCCAGGTGATGATCAGGCCACGCTACTGAATGGTGCTGGGGGACATTAATTTTTTTCAAGGTAGGAATGAAGGTGGGATCACTGATAACATCTTTTGAACTGTACAACAGTTCATTCCAATTAAGTAATTTGATAAAAATGTATTTGTGTAGCCCTTTTTACAAGCAATGTCACAGAGGGCTTCACATATGCCCATAGAACTTCCCCTCAACCAACCTAAACCCTCAAGGAAGACAATTATGATTATTAATAACATAATTTGATATGACAAGTGATTTTAGCTATTGTATGGAGACAGCAGTAGGCCTAGTATGACTGAGTGCAGCACTCTGCTTACATTAAACATCATTAGGCTACTGTATCTGTCTATCAAGATGTTAGCACATCGGAATACGCCATTAAAGACACAGCAGAACTCATTTTGTAAGTTCAATCACGAGAGTGATTTGCTTTTTTGATTTATTGGAAACCACTCTTTAATGTCAAAATGAAAACAAAATTCTACAAAGTAATGTCAATGAAATAAAAATACATAAAGAAATAAAATTACTTGCATAATTATTCGCCGCCCTTTTTATTATACATTTACATTTATTCATTTAGCAGACGCTTTTATCCAAAGCGACTTACAAGAGAGAGCTTTTACAAAGAGCATCGGTCACTGCCAATTGAATGGTCTAATTCAACAGAGGTCCATCAAATTGTTGCCAATCGTCTCACAATTAGTGAAATGAAGATCACCTGAGTGGTGTGGGTGTGTTTCAAGTGATTGAGGTATAAAACACCTGTGTCTGAAGGGTGCAGAGACTGGTTGATCAGTATTCCTGGCTACCATTACACCATGAAGACAGAAGAACACTCCAAGCAACTCAGGGAAAGGGTTGTTGAGAAGAACAATTCAGTGGATGGATACAAAAACATTCAGTTCAGTGAAATCAATCATCAAGAAATGGAAGGAATATGGCACTTGTGTGAATCTGCCCAGATCAGGCCGCCCTCGTAAACTGAGTGACCGTGCCAGTAGGAGACTAGTGAGAGAAGCCACCAAGACCCCTACGACTACCTGGAAGGAGTTACAAGCTTCAGCTGCTGAGATGGGAGAGACTGTGCATATAGTAACTGCTGCCCGGGTTCTTCACCGGTCAAAGCTTTATGGGAGAGGGGCAGTGAGACACTGTTGAAGAGAATTCATATGACATCTCGACTACAGTCTGCCAAAAAGCATGTGAAAGACTCTATGGTCAAGTGAAAGAAGAGTCTTTGGTATGATTTGGTCATTTTTGTCCATCAGACAAGACGTTATGTTTGGCGGACACTGCACATCACCAAAAACACACCATCCCCACTGTGAAGCATGGTGGTGGCAGCATCAGACTGTGGGGACGTTTTCATCAGCCGGACCTGGAAGGCTTGTAAAGAGAGAGGGCAGAACGAATGCTGCAAAATTCACCGAAATCCTGGAGGGACAATCTAATTCAGTCTGCAGGAGAATTACATCTTTGGAAGATGATTTATTTTCCATTAAGACAAAGATCCAAAGCATACTGCAAAAGATACACAGGAATGGTTAAAATGGAGAACCATGTACATGTGGCTGAATAGAGAGCTTTGTTTCTGTTCCTCTCTCTGTCTCTCTCTCTCTCTGTCTCTCTGTCTCTCTGTCTCTCTGTCTCTCTGTCTCTCTGTCTCTCTGTCTCTCTGTCTCTCTCTCTCTCTCTCTCTCTCTCTCTCTCTCTCTCTCTCTCTCTCTCTCTCTCTCGCGCGCTTTCGTGTCTCTATCATCATAAGTCTGGTAAAATATCTATATTTGTAGTTGGTCGTTGTGCTTCCAGTCAGGTGACATGACTTCTCATCTAGAATCTCACAGTGGCTGCTTAGCAAACGTAACTCAACACAAAGATGCTGGCCTGTATGACCAGTAGTACAGTATTACTTTATTATTGACCGCAGTGAGCACATCATACAAAAAACTTGAAATAAAAACATACAAATGTCATTGTCATGCCAGCATGGACGAGGAAGTCATTGGACTAATAGTTTACATATTTATGCATCCAACCTTTTGCCTTCAACAGGTAAATGAGTAATATAACCCAATCCTTGTGTTACTGTAACAACACACTACACACACACTAACCCACACACACTCTCTCTATGATTTCTCTATAACATACATTGATTCAGCGTCTGATAACATATCTTTACTGTATGGTTTGGTTGCCCTGGACAGGTTCCCAAGGACGTTGGGTGTCTGTGTTGGGGGCGGGGTCATGGAGGCATGCTGGGATTTCCTCTGGCTCAATGTTCTCTCTAAAACACAACAGGCTAAAACACAACAGGGATTATCAGGATTGTTTTAATTACGTGTTAATCTCATATTAGACACTGGGATTATGACATTCCCACGTGATTACACCTGGAGTGATGTTAGAAAATGTAGTTGTTGGTAGTGGGTTAGTAGATACATGTAGAAGTACCGTACTTTCCGCACAATAAGGCGCACTTAAAAGCCTTTAATTTTCTCAAGAAACGACAGTGCGCTTTATAATACAGAGCGCTTTATGTATGGATCGATTGGTTACCGTAAATTCCGGACTATAAATCGTTACTTTTTCCCCACGTTTTGAACCATGCAGCTAAATACAGAGATGTATTTACTATACATTTTTCTTCAGTCCTCAGGAAGATGAATAAGTGACTTGTGGCTTCAGCGCAAGGGAGAATGAACCAATTTAACAGTTGCGCAGTTGCACATTACATTTACATGTATTCATTTAGCAGACGCTTGTATCCAAAGCGCCTTACAAGACAGAGCATTACAAAAGAGCATCGGTCACTGATCATACTGATCATGGGACTAGGACTGTAGCTTATGTGACTTTTTTTGAAGGTCTTTTTAAACATTTTACATTTATTCATTTAGCAGACGCTTTTATCCAAAGGGACTTACAGTAAGTACAGGGACATTTCCCTGAGGCAAGTAGGGTGAAGTGCCTTGCCCAAGGACACAACATCATGTAGCCACAGCCAGGGATCCATCTCACAACCTTCCGATCATGAGGCCAACGCCTTAACCATTGAGCCATTGACCCCCCCACCCCCTTTTTTTAGGTGGTGCGGCTTATATTTAGGTGCGCTCTATAGTCCGGAAAATACGGTAACACTTAGCTTACTATTTGAAAGTCTGAATGATAATTATACATTATTTTGTGGCGCGATCATGAATGTCTGGTGCTGGCACACGTCAAAAACATCACAGACCCCCTTCTAGACCCCCTGCAGTTCGCCTACAGAGCCAACAGGTCTGTGGATGACGCAGTCAACATGGCCCTCCGCTTCACCCTCCAGCATCTGGACTCTCCAAACACCTACGCCAGGATCCTGTTTGTGGACTTCAGCTCTGCCTTTAATACCATCATCCCGGCTCTGCTTCAGAACAAGCTCTCCCAGCTGAACGTGCCCGACCCCACCTGCAGGTGGATCACAGACTTCCTGTCCAACAGGAAGCAGCACGTTAAGATGGGAACGCAAGTCTCTGACTCCCGGTCCATCAGCACCGGATCCCCTCAAGGCTGCGTCCTTTCCCCCCAGCTCTTCTCCCTGTACACAAACAGCTGCACCTCCAGTTACCCATCTGTCAAGCTCCTGAAGTTTGCGGACGATACCACCCTGATCGGGCTCATTTTTTATGGGGACGAGTCTGACTTCTTGTGGGAAGTGGCCAACCTGGTGACTTGGTGTAGCCAGAACAACCTGGAGCTCAACGCTCTTAAGACAGTGGAGATGGTTGTGGACTTTAGGAAGGACCCAGCCCCACTCCCCCCCATCACAATGTGCGACTCCCAGGTCAACACTGTGGAGTCCCTTCGTTTCCTGGGCACCACACTCTCCCAGGACCTTAAGTGGGAGCTGAACATCAGCTCACTCATAAAGAAAGCCCAGAAGAGGATGTACTTCCTGCGGCAACTGAAGAAATTCAGCCTGCCAAAGACAATGATGGTGCAATTCTACACTGCCATCATCGAGTCCATCCTCACCTCCTCCATCACTGTCTGGTACGCTGCTGCCACTGCCAAGGACAAGAGCAGACTGCAGCGTATCATACATGCCGCTGAGAAGGTGATAGACTGCAACCTGCCACCCCTTGAGGACCTGCACACGGCAAGGTCTCTAAAACAGGTGAGGAAGATTGCGGCCGACTGTCCCACCCTGGACATTCTGTGCTTCAGCTGCTCCCTTCTGGCAGGAGGCTGCGGTCCATCAGGACCAAAACCTCTCGCCCCAAGAATAGCTTCTACCCCTCTGCTATTGCCCTCTTCAACAGGGCCAAGGACTCAGTTTGACACATCCACCAACAACCCACACCCCCCTCCAGAATCCCACTGCACTCTCAAAAACTTACTACTGTGATTTTTGCACCACTGTTTACACTACTGTGTATATTACCCCCCCCCCCCCCCCACGTACTATATATACCCATTCCACTCTGTATTGTATTGTTTGTACTTCCATGTTATTTGTATCATTTGTATTATTTGCCTGTTCAAGATGTCATGTCAGGATCAATATGTTTGTCTCTTAACGGTCCCTTTGACTTGTTTTGTGATTGAGGCATCGTCATTCAGCTATGATCTCCGTCTGGTGAGCGTGAGGCTGTGTGTGGAGAGACATGGAGGCAGCACTTCTGCTGTTTCTGCTGGCCGGAGCGTCTCATGGTAACATGCTGTCAGTTCTATAGTTTGAGACATTTGTTGTCAGAAGATGAAACATATCATGCTTCAGTAATGCAACTATAAATCTAAACTACAGGAGTGAAGTAGCTCAGCGGTTAAGGCGTTGGGCTCGTGATCGGAAGATTGTGAGTTTGGTTCCCGGCTGTGGCTTCATGATGTTGTGTCCTTGGGCAAGGCACTTCACCCTACTTGCCTCAGGGGGAATGTCTTTGTACGTGCTGTTAGTCGCTTTGGATAAAAGAGTCTGCTAAATGAATACATTTAAATGTAACTAGAGCAGTGAAGAAAGCAGAGGGGCAACTGTGATTAGACTATAGTGGAAACACTTTAGAATCAGGTGTTGGTGATATGTTAATGTGTAATACATCCTTAGTCAGTTTGTCTCTTATAAATGTATGAATGTCAATAAGCATCTAATAAGGGCCTGTTTACCAATTATATATAAAAATGAAGAAAAAAAATACAATACAATGTTGCATTGGAGGTTTTTTCAGACATGTGGGTGGTAACTGCCAGTCTAATGTCCCCCATCTCTCCAGGTACAGAGACAGTCTGTGATGTTAGACACAGTGGAGCTCAGTGTTATGCAGCACTGGGTGGAACTGTGTATCTGCAGCTGACCGACAAACTCAGCGGATATGAACGTGTACTGTTAGGAGATACTAGAAAACAAGTTTTCAAAACAAAAAATGAAACCGTTGTTTATTATAATATAAACGGCAGTCCTCTGACTGATGGCCAGCTGGAATTCAATATGAAGAACGGGACACTGAGGATCAGTAATATAAGGGAAGAATATTCAGACAAATACAACCTGACAACAAATGAAACTCCGAGTGGAAAAGCTTCAAGCCATAGTTTCCAACTGTCTGTTGAAGGTAGATAACTGACGGATCACAACCATCAACTATCTAAAAAAACAACAAATCTATCCCTGACTTCTAACCCTGTATGTCCATCCCCAGCCCCTGTTTCCTCCCTGAAGCTGGTCTTCTCAGAGTGTCTCCCCCAAGGAGGGATGAGGATGACCTGCTCCTGTGATGGGGACAGTCCCCGGTACAGCTGGACTCTGGACGGACAAGCCCTGAATGATTCCAGGGTGAGCCATGATAAAAAGAGAAGCAGCGTGACTCTGGAGAGAGGCGTGTTAGGAACGCTCAACTGTACCATCAAAAACCACATCAGTGAGGCCACTGTGAACCTGAATGTCTCAGAATGCAATGGTAAGCTTGGGTTGTACTGTGGGATTCTAGGATCATGATTATGATGCACTATGATTGGACCGTAAGTAAAGACTACTCTACTCTGCCCCAACATTATCCTCTCTGACTGGGTTTAGGGACAATATATGTTAACTGCACATCATCCAATGGGACAGAGGTATCATATTGGGTCAGTCCCATTGGTCCTAACCTTTGTACCAGCACTACCACCACAAACCCCACCCTCCAGACTGAGAGCACCATTCAGGCCATATCTGGTAAGGGGACTACCTTAGCCACCTTCAGATCCTCCAATCACACCACCCAGGGCTTGGCCAGGACCACTTATAATGGAATTCATGCCCAGTGGTACTTTAGTAAGTGATGACATTATCTAAATGGGATGACTGATCATATAATTGTCATTTTTTATATTAGTGACATCTTTCATGTTAGAAATGCCGAATGACATCGTTGCTAGCAATGTGCCGATGAGGATGATTAAAATGGCGATTATTTTTAAAATAAGTATTTCCCATTTAGCAAAGACAACAAAGTGGTAATAAATATTTCCCCAAAAATATAATATTGTTCGCCTTCAGGTGCCTTAATAATTAATAGTACTTGATCATAATTTAGTAATAATAATAATTAATAACTTAACATAATAAATAAAATATGCAATCTTTCTGACTAGGTATAGCTAATCCTAAATCTATGTGGATGAATTTGACAGCGGTATTAATGTCTCTGCCTGTGTCTCCTCTCCCCCAGACATGATAGTGATCGCAACAGGAATACTGGCTGGAGTCCTGTTCCTGTTCCTTGTTCTGGGTGTTTATTTTGTGCTCAGCAGAAAGAAGACTGCAGCTCCGGCAGCTCCTGCAGGTCAGGAAACAGATTTCCTTTCCAGTCCCATGTTTCATGTCGGGATGCAGGGAACATATTCATCAGTGACGCATTGTAAATGTTGTGTCTATCATAAGATAGTAACAGTAGAGTCTGAGCATAGGAACCAGAGTTACATGAGCATTTTGTTATCTTCCTGAGTTGAGTTACAATTAGTCATTTATCAGACACTCTTATCCAGAGTGACTTACAGCAAGTAAAGGGACATTCCTGCTGAAGGAATTAGGGTGAAGTGCCTTGCCTACGGACACAACATCATGTAGTCACATCCATGAATTGAACTCGCAACCTTTCGATCACGAGCCTAACGCCTTAACCATTGAGCCACCTGACTCCCTGACTTCATTTGACGTATATCATTTGTCGTGGGGAAGTTTATAGAGGCGTTGTTTCCATCTCCACACTGTATGAGTCAGAGAGGCTTTGAAAAGTAGACACAGGCATCAACACAGGATGTATAGGGACACAGGGACATGGATCTAACTCCAGTATCACTCCACAGAGGACGGCGATGAGGTAACCTACGCCGACGTACGATTCATAAAGAAAAACCAGGAGGAACAGAAGCCTGCTCCTGTGGAGGTGGAATATGGCCAGGTGATGATCAGGCCACGCTACTGAATGGTGCTGGGGGACATTTATTTTCTTCAAGGTAGGAATGAAGGTGGGATCACTGATAACATCTTTTGAACTGTACAACAGTTCATTCCAATTAAGTAATTTGATAAAAATGTATTTGTATCGCCCTTTTTACAAGCAATGTCACAGAGGGCTTCACATATGCCCATAGAACTTCCCCTCAATCAACCTAAACCCTCAAGGAAGACAATTATGATTATGAATAACATAATTTGATATGACAAGGTATTCGTGCTATTGTTTGGAGACAGCAGTAGGCCTACTATGCCTGAGTGCAGCACTCTGCTTACATTAAACATCATTAGGATACTGTATCTGTCTATCAAGATGTTGGCACATCGGAATACGCCATTAAAGACACAGCAGAACTTATTTAGTAAGTTAAATCACGAGAGTAGCTGCCAGTACTTCCTCATACGACGTGGGAACGGTCTGAATCACTCTGGTTGCATAACAGATTTTACTTTTCGTCCAACACATCGCTCATCTTTTGTTCATTGTGGTTTTTGGGGGCTTTTTTGTCAAGAAATGTAAGAAGTTCTATATGTACAGTGCCTATCATAAGTATTCACCCCCTTGGATGTTTTACCCTTTTATTGCTTTCATAATTCAATCATGGTCAGTAAAATTTTGCTTTTTTGATTTATTGGAAACCACTCTTTAATGTCAAAATGAAAACAAAATCTACAAAGTAATGTCAATGAAATAAAAATACATAAAGAAATAAAATTGCTTGCATAATTATTCGCCGCCCTTTTTATTATACATTTACATTTATTCATTTAGCAGACACTTTTATCCAAAGCGACTTACAAGAGAGAGCTTTTACAAAGAGCATCGGTCACTGCCAATTGAATGGTCTAATTCAACAGAGGTCCATCAAATTGTTGCCAATCGTCTCACAATTAGTAAAATGAAGATCACCTGAGTGGTGTGGGTGTGTTTCAAGTGATTGAGGTATAAAACACCTGTGTCTGAAGGGTGCAGAGACTGGTTGATCAGTATTCCTGGCTAGCATTACACCATGAAGACAGAAGAACACTCCAAGCAACTCAGGAAAAGGATTGTTGAGAAGAACAATTCAGTGGATGGATACAAAAACATTCAGTTCAGTGAAATCAATCATCAAGAAATGGAAGGAATATGGCACTTGTGTGAATCTGCCCAGATCAGGCCGCCCTCGTAAACTGAGTGACCGTGCCAGTAGGAGACTAGTGAGAGAAGCCACCAAGACCCCTACGACTACTCTGAAGGAGTTACAAGCTTTAGCTGCTGAGATGGGAGAGACTGTGCAAATAGTAACTGCTGCCCAGGTTCTTCACCGGTCAAAGCTTTATGGGAGAGGGGCAGTGAGACACTGTTGAAGAGAATTCATATGACATCTCGACTACAGTCTGCCAAAAAGCATGTGAAAGACTCTATGGTCAAGTGAAAGAAGATTCTTTGGTCTGATTTTGTCATTTTTGTCCATCAGACAAGACGTTATGTTTGCCGGACACTGCACATCACCAAAAACACACCATCCCCACTGTGAAGCATGGTGGTGGCAGCATCAGACTGTGGGGACGTTTTCATCAGCCGGATATGGAAGGCTTGTAAAGATAGAGGGCAGAAAGAATGCTGCAAAATACACCGAAATCCTGGAGGGACAATCTAATTCAGTCTGCAGGAGAATTACGGCTTTGGAAGATAATTTATTTTCCATTAAGACAAAGATCCAAAGCATACTGCAAAAGCTACACAGGAATGGTTAAAATGGAGAACCAGGTAAATGTGGCTGAATAGAGAGCTTTGTTTCTGTTCCTCTCTCTGTCTCTCTGTCTCTCTGTCTCTCTGTCTCTCTGTCTCGCTCTCTCTCTCTCTCGCGCGCTTTCGTGTCTCTATCATCATAAGTCTGGTAAAATATCTATATTTGTAGTTGGTCGTTGTGCTTCCAGTCAGGTGACATGACTTCTCATCTAGAATCTCACAGTGGCTGCTTAGCAAACGTAACTCAACACAAAGATGCTGGCCTGTATGACCAGTAGTACAGTATTACTTTATTATTGACCGCAGTGAGCACATCATACAAAAAACTTGAAATAAAAACATACAAATGTCATTGTCATGCCAGCATGGACGAGGAAGTCATTGGACTAATAGTTTACATATTTATGCATCCAACCTTTTGCCTTCAACAGGTAAATGAGTAATATAACCCAATCCTTGTGTTACTGTAACAACACACTACACACACACTAACCCACACACACTCTCTCTATGATTTCTCTATAACATACATTGATTCAGCGTCTGATAACATATCTTTACTGTATGGTTTGGTTGCCCTGGACAGGTTCCCAAGGACGTTGGGTGTCTGTGTTGGGGGCGGGGTCATGGAGGCATGCTGGGACTTCCTCTTGCTCAATGTTCTCTCTAAAACACAACAGGCTAAAACACAACAGGGATTATCAGGATTGTTTTAATTACGTGTTAATCTCATATTAGACACTGGGATTATGACATTCCCACGTGATTACACCTGGAGTGATGTTAGAAAATGTAGTTGTTGGTAGTGGGTTAGTAGATACATGTAGAAGTACCGTACTTTCCGAACAATAAGGCGCACTTAAAAGCCTTAAATTTTCTCAAGAAACGACAGTGCGCTTTATAATACAGAGCGCTTTATGTATGGATCGATTGGTTACCGTAAATTCCGGACTATAAATCGTTACTTTTTCCCCACGTTTTGAACCATGCGGCTAAATACAGAGATGTATTTACTATACATTTTTCTTCAGTCCTCAGGAAGATGAATAAGTGACTTGTGGCTTCAGCGCAAGGGAGAATGAACCAATTTAACAGTTGCGCAGTTGCACATTACATTTACATGTATTCATTTAGCAGACGCTTGTATCCAAAGCGCCTTACAAGACAGAGCATTACAAAAGAGCATCGGTCACTGATCATACTGATCATGGGACTAGGACTGTAGCTTATGTGACTTTTTTTGAAGGTCTTTTTAAACATTTTACATTTATTCATTTAGCAGACGCTTTTATCCAAAGGGACTTACAGTAAGTACAGGGACATTTCCCTGAGGCAAGTAGGGTGAAGTGCCTTGCCCAAGGACACAACATCATGTAGCCACAGCCAGGGATCCATCTCACAACCTTCCGATCATGAGGCCAACGCCTTAACCATTGAGCCATTGACCCCCCCACCCCCTTTTTTTAGGTGGTGCGGCTTATATTTAGGTGCGCTCTATAGTCCGGAAAATACGGTAACACTTAGCTTACTATTTGAAAGTCTGAATGATAATTATACATTATTTTGTGGCGCGATCATGAATGTCTGGTGCTGGCACACGTCAAAAACATCACAGACCCCCTTCTAGACCCCCTGCAGTTCGCCTACAGAGCCAACAGGTCTGTGGATGACGCAGTCAACATGGCCCTCCGCTTCACCCTCCAGCATCTGGACTCTCCAAACACCTACGCCAGGATCCTGTTTGTGGACTTCAGCTCTGCCTTTAATACCATCATCCCGGCTCTGCTTCAGAACAAGCTCTCCCAGCTGAACGTGCCCGACCCCACCTGCAGGTGGATCACAGACTTCCTGTCCGACAGGAAGCAGCGCGTTAAGATGGGAACGCAAGTCTCTGACTCCCGGTCCATCAGCACCGGATCTCCTCAAGGCTGCGTCCTTTCCCCCCAGCTCTTCTCCCTGTACACAAACAGCTGCACCTCCAGTTACCCATCTGTCAAGCTCCTGAAGTTTGCGGACGATACCACCCTGATCGGGCTCATTTTTGATGGGGACGAGTCTGACTTCAGGTGGGAAGTGGCCAACCTGGTGACTTGGTGTAGCCAGAACAACCTGGAGCTCAACGCTCTTAAGACAGTGGAGATGGTTGTGGACTTTAGGAAGGGCCCAGCCCCACTCCCCCCCCATCACAATGTGCGATTCCCAGGTCAACACTGTGGAGTCCTTTTGTTTCCTGGGCACCACACTCTCCCAGGACCTTAAGTGGGAGCTGAACATCAGCTCACTCATAAAGAAAGCCCAGAAGAGGATGTACTTCCTGCGGCAACTGAAGAAATTCAGCCTGCCAAAGACAATGATGGTGCAATTCTACACTGCCATCATCGAGTCCATCCTCACCTCCTCCATCACTGTCTGGTACGCTGCTGCCACTGCCAAGGACAAGAGCAGACTGCAGCGTATCATACATGCCGCTGAGAAGGTGATAGACTGCAACCTGCCACCCCTTGAGGACCTGCACACGGCAAGGTCTCTAAAACAGGTGAGGAAGATTGCGGCCGACTCCTCCCACCCTGGACATTCTGTGCTTCAGCTGCTCCCTTCTGGCAGGAGGCTGCGCTCCATCAGGACCAAAACCTCTCGCCCCAAGAATAGCTTCTACCCCTCTGCTATTGCCCTCTTCAACAGGGCCAAGGACTCAGTTTGACACATCCACCAACAACCCACACCCCCCTCCAGAATCCCACTGCACTCTCAAAAACTTACTACTGTGATTTTTGCACCACTGTTTACACTACTGTGTATATTACCCCCCCCCCCCACGTACTATATATACCCATTCCACTCTGTATTGTATTGTTTGTACTTCCATGTTATTTGTATCATTTGTATTATTTGTATCATTTGTATTATGTTTATATGTATCTTATCTGTAGTGTATTTTACATTGTATTCATTTTCTATTTTATTAGTATGCCACATATATGTTTTATGTTTGCTCATTCCTGCCACAGTGAATTCTATGTTTGTTAATCTTGCATAGCGAATAAACCCCATTCTGATTCTGATTATATCTGTCCCTAGTTTGCTAAATTATAAAAAGTATATCATTACATTCCATTTAGCAGACGCTTTTATCCAAAACAACTTATTCTCCCTGAGGCAAGTAGGGTGAAGTGCCTTTCCCAAGGACACAACGTCACATAGCCACAGCCGGGAATCAAACTCACAACAATAAACCCAACGCCTTAACCCACTGAGACACCTGACTTCCTGATATAAAAATCAGGATTCATTGATTCCTGTACTTGAAGCAGTTTGCAAAAACTGAACACTTTTGCTTGCATTTTGACGCTCTCTGAAGTGAAGAAGTTTCAGTCATCGTGAATGTCAGACACCAGTCCATCTTCATGCAACAGGAAATAGGTGTTTTCATGTTTCACTAGAAAACCCAAAATCTTATCTTAGAAGTGGCAAAAGTAGTTTCCCTCCATCTATTACTCCTTTTCTTTAAAATGACAATCATCGTGTGTTCTCGTGTTACAATATCTGGAGCTTCAATCAAACAGATATTCATTCAAATGAGAGGTCAGTCTCTGAGAGGCCATGCAGAAGAAGAATCATCCACCATTTCACCCTCAGAGTCTTGATGGTGGGACTGGCTGCTGCTGACACAAACTGCAAGCAGAACCGTGTTTAACACTTCCTCTTTCACACAGGACATTATAAATAGGCCTGATTGACATCAGGGTTAGGGCTTCTTTTTTCTTTGGGGTACAACGACTTGCCGAGGATCAATATGTTTGTCTCTTAACGGTCCCTTTGACTTGTTTTGTGATTGAGGCATCGTCATTCAGCTATGATCTCCGTCTGGTGAGCGTGAGGCTGTGTGTGGAGAGACATGGAGGCAGCACTTCTGCTGTTTCTGCTGGCCGGAGCGTCTCATGGTAACATGCTGTCAGTTCTATAGTTTGAGACATTTGTTGTCAGAAGATGAAACATATCATGCTTCAGTAATGCAACTATAAATCTAAACTACAGGAGTGAAGTAGCTCAGCGGTTAAGGCGTTGGGCTCGTGATCGGAAGATTGTGAGTTTGGTTCCCGGCTGTGGCTTCATGATGTTGTGTCCTTGGGCAAGGCACTTCATCCTACTTGCCTCAGGGGGAAATGTCTTTGTACGTGCTGTTAGTCGCTTTGGATAAAAGAGTCTGCTAAATGAATACATTTAAATGTAACTAGAGCAGTGAAGAAAGCAGAGGGGCAACTCTGATTAGACTATAGTGGAAACACTTTAGAATCAGGTGTTGGTGATATGTTAATGTGTAATACATCCTTAGTCAGTTTGTCTCTTATAAATGTATGAATGTCAATAAGCATCTAATAAGGGCCTGTTTACCAATTATATATAAAAATGAAGAAAAAAAATACAATACAATGTTGCATTGGAGGTTTTTTCAGACATGTGGGTGGTAACTGCCAGTCTAATGTCCCCCATCTCTCCAGGTACAGAGACAGTCTGTGATGTTAGACACAGTGGAGCTCAGTGTTATGCAGCACTGGGTGGAACTGTGTATCTGCAGCTGACCGACAAACTCAGCGGATATGAACGTGTACTGTTAGGAGATACTAGAAAACAAGTTTTCAAAACAAAAAATGAAACCGTTGTTTATTATAATATAAACGGCAGTCCTCTGACTGATGGCCAGCTGGAATTCAATATGAAGAACGGGACACTGAGGATCAGTAATATAAGGGAAGAATATTCAGACAAATACAACCTGACAACAAATGAAACTCCGAGTGGAAAAGCTTCAAGCCATAGTTTCCAACTGTCTGTTGAAGGTAGATAACTGACGGATCACAACCATCAACTATAAAAAAAAACAACAAATCTATCCCTGACTTCTAACCCTGTATGTCCATCCCCAGCCCCTGTTTCCTCCCTGAAGCTGGTCTTCTCAGAGTGTCTCCCCCAAGGAGGGATGAGGATGACCTGCTCCTGTGATGGGGACAGTCCCCGGTACAGCTGGACTCTGGACGGACAAGCCCTGAATGATTCCAGGGTGAGCCATGATAAAAAGAGAAGCAGCGTGACTCTGGAGAGAGGCGTGTTAGGAACGCTCAACTGTACCATCAAAAACCACATCAGTGAGGCCACTGTGAACCTGAATGTCTCAGAATGCAATGGTAAGCTTGGGTTGTACTGTGGGATTCTAGGATCATGATTATGATGCACTATGATTGGACCGTAAGTAAAGACTACTCTACTCTGCCCCAACATTATCCTCTCTGACTGGGTTTAGGGACAATATATGTTAACTGCACATCATCCAATGGGACAGAGGTATCATACTGGGTCAGTCCCATTGGTCCTAACCTTTGTACCAGCACTACCACCACAAACCCCACCCTCCAGACTGAGAGCACCATTCAGGCCATATCTGGTAAGGGGACTACCTTAGCCACCTTCAGATCCTCCAATCACACCACCCAGGGCTTGGCCAGGACCACTTATAATGGAATTCATGCCCAGTGGTACTTTAGTAAGTGATGACATTATCTAAATGGGATGACTGATCATATAATTGTGTCATTTTTTATATTAGTGACATCTTTCATGTTAGAAATGCCGAATGACATCGTTGCTAGCAATGTGCCGATGAGGATGATTAAAATGGCGATTATTTTTAAAATAAGTATTTCCCATTTAGCAAAGACAACAAAGTGGTAATAAATATTTCCCCAAAAATATAATATTGTTCGCCTTCAGGTGCCTTAATAATTAATAGTACTTGATCATAATTTAGTAATAATAATAATTAATAACTTAACATAATAAATAAAATATGCAATCTTTCTGACTAGGTATAGCTAATCCTAAATCTATGTGGATGAATTTGACAGCGGTATTAATGTCTCTGCCTGTGTCTCCTCTCCCCCAGACATGATAGTGATCGCAACAGGAATACTGGCTGGAGTCCTGTTCCTGTTCCTTGTTCTGGGTGTTTATTTTGTGCTCAGCAGAAAGAAGACTGCAGCTCCGGCAGCTCCTGCAGGTCAGGAAACAGATTTCCTTTCCAGTCCCATGTTTCATGTCAGGATGCAGGGAACATATTCATCAGTGACGCATTGTAAATGTTGTGTCTATCATAAGATAGTAACAGTAGAGTCTGAGCATAGGAACCAGAGTTACATGAGCATTTTGTTATCTTCCTGAGTTGAGTTACAATTAGTCATTTATCAGACACTCTTATCCAGAGTGACTTACAGCAAGTAAAGGGACATTCCTGCTGAAGGAATTAGGGTGAAGTGCCTTGCCTACGGACACAACATCATGTAGTCACATCCATGAATTGAACTCGCAACCTTTCGATCACGAGCCTAACGCCTTAACCATTGAGCCACCTGACTCCCTGACTTCATTTGACGTATATCATTTGTCGTGGGGAAGTTTATAGAGGCGTTGTTTCCATCTCCACACTGTATGAGTCAGAGAGGCTTTGAAAAGTAGACACAGGCATCAACACAGGATGTATAGGGACACAGGGACATGGATCTAACTCCAGTATCACTCCACAGAGGACGGCGATGAGGTAACCTACGCCGACGTACGATTCATAAAGAAAAACCAGGAGGAACAGAAGCCTGCTCCTGTGGAGGTGGAATATGGCCAGGTGATGATCAGGCCACGCTACTGAATGGTGCTGGGGGACATTTATTTTCTTCAAGGTAGGAATGAAGGTGGGATCACTGATAACATCTTTTGAACTGTACAACAGTTCATTCCAATTAAGTAATTTGATAAAAATGTATTTGTATCGCCCTTTTTACAAGCAATGTCACAGAGGGCTTCACATATGCCCATAGAACTTCCCCTCAATCAACCTAAACCCTCAAGGAAGACAATTATGATTATGAATAACATAATTTGATATGACAAGGTATTCGTGCTATTGTTTGGAGACAGCAGTAGGCCTACTATGCCTGAGTGCAGCACTCTGCTTACATTAAACATCATTAGGATACTGTATCTGTCTATCAAGATGTTGGCACATCGGAATACGCCATTAAAGACACAGCAGAACTTATTTAGTAAGTTAAATCACGAGAGTAGCTGCCAGTACTTCCTCATACGACGTGGGAACGGTCTGAATCACTCTGGTTGCATAACAGATTTTACTTTTCGTCCAACACATCGCTCATCTTTTGTTCATTGTGGTTTTTGGGGGCTTTTTTGTCAAGAAATGTAAGAAGTTCTATATGTACAGTGCCTATCATAAGTATTCACCCCCTTGGATGTTTTACCCTTTTATTGCTTTCATAATTCAATCATGGTCAGTAAAATTTTGCTTTTTTGATTTATTGGAAACCACTCTTTAATGTCAAAATGAAAACAAAATCTACAAAGTAATGTCAATGAAATAAAAATACATAAAGAAATAAAATTGCTTGCATAATTATTCGCCGCCCTTTTTATTATACATTTACATTTATTCATTTAGCAGACGCTTTTATCCAAAGCGACTTACAAGAGAGAGCTTTTACAAAGAGCATCGGTCACTGCCAATTGAATGGTCTAATTCAACAGAGGTCCATCAAATTGTTGCCAATCGTCTCACAATTAGTAAAATGAAGATCACCTGAGTGGTGTGGGTGTTTCAAGTGATTGAGGTATAAAACACCTTTGTCTGAAGGGTGCAGAGACTGGTTGATCAGTATTCCTGGCTAGCATTACACCATGAAGACAGAAGAACACTCCAAGCAACTCAGGAAAAGGATTGTTGAGAAGAACAATTCAGTGGATGGATACAAAAACATTCAGTTCAGTGAAATCAATCATCAAGAAATGGAAGGAATATGGCACTTGTGTGAATCTGCCCAGATCAGGCCGCCCTCGTAAACTGAGTGACCGTGCCAGTAGGAGACTAGTGAGAGAAGCCACCAAGACCCCTACGACTACTCTGAAGGAGTTACAAGCTTTAGCTGCTGAGATGGGAGAGACTGTGCATATAGTAACTGCTGCCCAGGTTCTTCACCGGTCAAAGCTTTATGGGAGAGGGGCAGTGAGACACTGTTGAAGAGAATTCATATGACATCTCGACTACAGTCTGCCAAAAAGCATGTGAAAGACTCTATGGTCAAGTGAAAGAAGATTCTTTGGTCTGATTTTGTCATTTTTGTCCATCAGACAAGACGTTATGTTTGCCGGACACTGCACATCACCAAAAACACACCATCCCCACTGTGAAGCATGGTGGTGGCAGCATCAGACTGTGGGGACGTTTTCATCAGCCGGATATGGAAGGCTTGTAAAGATAGAGGGCAGAAAGAATGCTGCAAAATACACCGAAATCCTGGAGGGACAATCTAATTCAGTCTGCAGGAGAATTACGGCTTTGGAAGATAATTTATTTTCCATTAAGACAAAGATCCAAAGCATACTGCAAAAGATACACAGGAATGGTTAAAATGAAGAACCATGTACATGTGGCTGAATAGAGAGCTTTGTTTCTGTTCCTCTCTCTCTCTCTCTCTCTCTCTCTCTCTTGCTTTCGTGTCTCTATCATCATAAATCTGGTAAAATATCTATATTTGTAGTTGGTCGTTGTGCTTCCAGTCAGGTGACATGACTTCCCATCTAGAATCTCACAGTGGCTGCTTAGCAAACGTAACTCAACGCAAAGATGCTGGCCTGTATGACCAGTAGTACAGTATTACTTTATTATTGACCGCAGTGAGCACATCATACAAAAAACTTGAAATAAAAACATACAAATGTCATTGTCATGCCAGCATGGACGAGGAAGTCATTGGACTAATAGTTTACATATTTATGCATCCAACCTTTTGCCTTCAACAGGTCAATGAGTAACATGGTTTCAGTGCACTGCCTTGAATATACAATATAGTAGTACAGCATTTTAATATAACCCAATCCTTGTGTTACAGTAACAACCGTTCATTGACAGGGCATGGTCAACACACTGCTCCAAATAGCTTCCGAATAATTATTTGCCATGAATGTTTACATGTTAGCATGTTTCTCATGGCATATTTCTCATAGCAAAAAAATGAAATCCACGCAGACACCAGGCTGTGTGGTTTAATCAATAAAGCATTGTTTCCTAGCTTCAGAGGGTGTATTTAGGGTATAGCAATATTGTAGCTTTTTACCAATCCACTGGCAGTTATAAAGACACTGAACACGGAATTCAAATAGGGAAAACCGTTGATGGAGTGTTTGTTAGTTTGGATGTGTAGTCAGGAAGTGCCGTATAGTTGCTTCTCTGAAACAATGCTTAATTTAGTCACTCAAACCGGTCAGGTTTCAGATTCAGATTCAGAATCCTTTCAGAATCCCTGAGGGGAAATTCCTAAATGTAGGCATCAGCATTTCACAAAGCAACTTTGGACAGTAACTCACGTACCCCTTTCACTGTGTTTAAATTTTTACCTTCTTGCCCCTTTCCTCCTCTATTTCCTCTTTCTCCCCCGCTCTCTCTCTGTTTTTCTCGCTAATATCAATAACAGTGCTGACAAAATGATTGTGTAGTGCAGTCGGTGGGACAGCACACACACTAACCCACACACACTCCCTCTATAATCTCTCTATAACATACATTGATTCAGCGTCTGATAACATATCTTTACTGTACGGTTTGGTTGCCCTGGACAGGTTCCCTAGGACATTGGGTGTCTGTGTGGGGGGCGGGGTCATGGAGGCATGCTGGGATAGCTGCGGCTTCCTCTTGCTCAGTTTTCTCTCTTTGGCCCGTCTGTTTTGAAACCAGATCTTCACCTGCACAGGAAGCAACAGCACAATACCATACCTGCTTACTAATGCCCATCACTGTCAGATCTGGGAAGCTAAGCAGGTCAGGGCCTGGTTAGTACTTGGATGGGAGACAGCTGGAGCACCAGGTGCCACATTGGGGAGACTAGTGGAAAATGCTGCTGTGTTCTTAGGCCAGTGGTTCTCAACCCTGGTCCTCAGGGCCCACAGTCCTGCATGTTTTGGATGTTTCCCTGCTCCAACACACCTGATTCAAATGAATGAGTCACTATGAAGCTCAGCAGACGCCTGATAATGAATTCAGGTGTCAGAATCAGGTGTGTTGAAAGGGGAAACATCTAAAAAATGCAGGACAGTGGGCCCAGAGGACCAGGGTTGAGAACCTCTGTTCTTAGGCAAGACACTTCACCCACAATGCCCAGTATGAATGTCGTGAGTGAATGATTGGTTGGTAGTCGGAAGGGCCGATGGTGCTGATTGGCTGCCTCGCTTCCGTCAGTCTGCCCCAGGGTAGCTGTGGCTACAATAGTAGCTTAACATCACTGAGTGTGGAGCGAAATAATAATGCAAACTTTTGTGAAGCGTCTTTGAATGTATTGAAAAGTGCTCTATAAGTAGTAATCGTTACTATTCTTTAATACTCTCACACCACTGAACGCTCTTCTTTCGTAACTCTGTCCAGGGTCTCTTGTTTGTAATAAGGAAACTTCCTACGTCTGCGTGTGGTTTGTGTGTGTGTGGGGTCGTGTGTGTGTGTGTACCTGTCGTTCGGAGAGGCTGAGAGCGCTGGCCAGCTCAGCCTTCCTCTTCATGGTGACGTATCTGCTGTAGTGGAACTCCTTCTCCAGCTCCAGCCTCTGGTGGTCGGTGTACACCGTGCGATACTTGTCCTTAGTCCTGGTTTTCCCTCCTGACAAAACAAAAGTCATCAAACCGTGCAGATTAACAACCAGGTCTCTATGTGAAGCATGTTCATGCAAAGCGTTTGTTTAAGAAACAGACTGATTCATTCATTTGACACTCTCAAGGAGGAAATAGCAGGAGGAAATCTCAGTTCCAGAATGAGTGAGGCATCGAGTTAGTTAGTCCGACCTGCGTGAGGAGAGGGATGGACGGGACCGGCTGGGGCTCGACTAGCTGTCAAACCACCAGTCAAAGTGGTGCCCAGCCAGTCCTCAGCCAGCATTAATCATGTTACTCAGAACAGGGCCTAGACTGGCTCCTCAACTAGACTGGCTCCTCATGAGAACTGTTTACATACTCAAGTGTGTACATAGTCCACACACACACACACACACACACACACACTTACACACACACAAACGCACACAGTGCCTGGTAGGGTGAGTCAGGTTAAGGGTATCGATCCGCTGAAGTCTTGTCAGTGAATTGATCGCAGTATGATGAGGGGGAAGCACGCACACACTAACACACACGCTCACGCCTACACTAACGCACATGCCCACACAGAAACGTACACAGACTCGCAGATAAGGCTCAAGGAGTCTTCTAAGTTGGTACTAAGTCATGCTGGGACACTAAGTGTGCTCCGGCCTCCATCATTGTTATCTACCCAGTCACCTCCTGTGTGCGTGAAAATGTCAGCCGTGTGTGTTATCTTCTCAGTCAGTCAGGCCAGATTAAACAGGGAGGGTGTGGAGACCCAGACTCCGCTCTCCACTACACAGAAATATGTGTGAATATCGGAGGGCGTAGTTCATGTTGCGCAATATTTCTGGAATTTTCTTGAAAATGTTCTAATTAGTCTTGAGTGTCATAGATAGGTTTTCTGTCCACCCCGGAGGGAACTGGTTGTTTAGCATGTTAGCACAGTCCTGCTGTGTAGACACAATCAATTCATCCCTCATCATATTAGGTTCGTTATCAAGAAGGATGTGACAAGATCTGCGATAAAGGAAGACACAAACGCAGATAAACACGAAACTTCCCAGTGAGTCAAACTGAAAGTATTTGGTGTTAAAGATAACTGTATCACATTATGTATCGCCGTGGATACTGAGTGAGCGTGTTAGAAAACACGTTTCCAAAGAGGAAGAGTGACTGCAACGCCTTTTAAGGAGTTAAGAAATCGGCTCTGAACAGGAAACATGATCAAACCCCGGCCAACCGCGTCTGAACACAAAACAACTAGTGTCAAACATGACAACTGCTGACACACCAAGACAGAAAACACTGGAAACACCTAAGTACCTGGATTGGTGTCTTGCACGTTATCTGTGCTCCAGTAATGCGAGGGTCTTCCGGAAGAGTCCCGGCTGGCAGGCGAGTCTAGAGACAAGAGCTCCTCCGGTGCGGACTGTGGGACCTGGGTCAGGTCTGGTGAGGTGAGGGGTCCAGCCCAGGGGCCGTCCACTGACCGCTCCTCCCGAGGGGGAGCCAGGAAGCCCCAGGAGGCTGAGCTGTGAACGAGGTCTCCTGTGACGGGCTGATAACCATGGAAGTCCCCCCACGGAGCAGGAATGTACTGGCTGTTTCCAGCCTGACTCAGGCAGCCCAGAGGGTACATGACAGGGGTCCCGTCTAGAGAGTAACTCACCTGCATCTTAACCAATCAAGCCCGCATAGTCTGAAACCAGACTTTTCTCCTGGGTTTACACCTAACCGCTCTCTGTCTCACCTGTCCACTTCACACCTTTATATACCTGTCCAGGACAGGTGACAAGGAACGACATGACGTCAAGGACATCCCCCGCTAATCTTTCCCTCTGGCGTCTGTCTCTTTCTAGGGTGCGTCTGATGCCTAGGTAAACTACCTGGTGTTAAGTGCTGACTACCTGATCAAGGGGCACTTTAGGTGTGTAATGTGTACCATGTGGCCGTGTTTGTGTTGTTTCCACATGGACCACCAGATGGCGCCACATGCCAGTGACGTTAATAATAACATTTGACATATCATGGCACAACGTCATGTTGCAACAGCCAGGAACCGAACTGGCGACCTTCTGATCACCAGCCCTACGCCCTAACCGCTCAGCCAGCTGACTCCCACTATCTACAAGTCTGTCTGAGATCATCCCCTGTCAGAACCATGACAACAGCTTTGGATCAGAACCTTCTGCGCCAGCTGAAACCCACACAACCAGCCCTCTCAGAAACAGTCAGAAAGGATGTCTGCAACAGTCTGGCGACTGGCTGCAACAGTCTGGAACAGTGAGGTGTAATGCTGTCTTCCTCCATAACTCTGTCTGCCATTTCTCTACGCCCCGCAGAGAACCAGAGTTAGACACACGCTTAATCATACATACACACCCTCACACACACACGGAGAGAACCCCTCCCCACACACACACACACACACACACAAAGACACGTAAACACTCGCAGACACACACATCGGTGTACACACACTGGTCTTTCATTACTGGAGCCTGGCTCTCACAATTAGAGGGAATTAGAGAGGAGAAGGTGTTTTTGGTCCACTCCCAAACTTTGAGCTCAGCTGGCTGGGTAATGAACAGCACTCAGACAGACAGGAGGAAGAGGGAGGAAGAGGAGGAAGGCTGAGAGGACGCATGGGTTTTGCCTTGCTCGGGAAGGCGTGAATGCGTGACGCAGGATGTGAAAGGGCCTGTGAGAAAGACGACTGTGA
Source organism: Protosalanx chinensis (assembly GCA_030340685.1). Taxonomy (NCBI): domain Eukaryota; kingdom Metazoa; phylum Chordata; class Actinopteri; order Osmeriformes; family Salangidae; genus Protosalanx; species Protosalanx chinensis. Next base: position 10,869,285 of record CM059330.1, read on the forward strand.
GCGGAGAGCAGAGCAGCAGCGGTACTCACGAACCTCCCGCAGACCCAGACCTCCTGTTTTTCTCTTTCTTTGATGAGATGTGTGAATGGGCAGACTGAGTTATTCTCTTGAGAAAAAGAGGGGCTTTCTTGTTTTCATTCTAAAGGCCTTTCTAACCTCCTCTCTCTCTCTTTCTCTCCCTCTCTCTCTCTCGCTCTGTCTCTCCCTTTCACCCTCTCTCTGTCTTTATTTTGGTGGAAGGCGACATGCAGTTCAGGTTGTTGTTGCTACCAGAGACTGCTGCTGGCCAGTTCCAGGTCAGTGCCTGCTGGGAACAGAACCCCCACAGCAACATGAGCTGCAAACTACGACAACAAACACGGCTTATTTGGTTTCAGTTTTTGGGTTTTCCTTTGCTCATGTTCTCCCTCGGTCACCGCCATCCTCATCACCCTGACTGTCTCTCTGATCGCTCTCCCTCTCGCCCTGATTGCTGTCTCTCTCTCTCTCCCCCTTCCGTCTCTTTCTCTGTCTCTCCCCCTTCTCTCTCTCTCTCTGTCTCCCATTTATCTCTCCCTCTTCTCTGTGTCTTAACTCTCTGCTTGCGCTGCAGGAGTGTCAGACCACCAACACACTCCAGAGTATATGGGAAGAGAAGAGAAAGAAGAGAAGAGGGGGGGAAAAGGGAAAACAATACAAATGAAAAGAAGAGAGAAGAGCAAAGAGGAAACCCCCCTTGGCTGTGATTTGACTAAATAAACAAAGCTTTTGAAGAGCTCTTCTCCGGTAGACTTCAGTTCCCCCCCCCCACCTCCCATCCACCCCTGTCACTGAGAATCACTGAGCCCCCTGTACCCCGCACCCCCGCAGCCCTTGTCCCGAGCCCCCTTCTCCCCGCCCTGGAGCTCCATGTATCCCCAAAATCCAACCCCCCCCCCCCCCCCCCCCCCCCCCCCACACACACACACACACACACACCCATGCCCCCTCTGCCTCTGAACCCGGCACATCTGAGTGGTGTAGCCCCGCCTCCCCCAGCGAGGCAGACAGCAGGCTGGTCCCAGCCCCTTGCAGCTCAGACGGAGGCAGCCCACCCTCCACACCACTCCTCCAGCAAGGGAAGGCACCGGGCCTAGAGAGAGATAGAGAGAGAGCCAGAGAGAGGGAGAGGGGGGAAGAAAAGAAGACACGCTCGATCTGAGAGACAGGACCATCCTTTGATAGTCAACACACGGCTGAGAACACACTGAAGGTAGGAGGCTGTTCACTTTTTTTACAGAGGGTATGAACAAGCCCCCCGTGAAGGGTCGGACGGGTTTAGGACAGACTCCCAGTGTGGAACTACCATCTTCCCTAAACCTGAGCTCTTGTCTTCTTCTTTATAGGATGGATTTAGAGTTGCAGCACCATTATTTACATGAGAAATACTTTGAAGTATTATGGTGTTGCTTCATCTTGGATGGGCTCCACGGTGATAGTTTCTTTTGCCATGACTATGTGTGTGTGTGTGTGTGTGAATGCGTGTGTTTGTGTGTGTTGTTATGTCTGTAAACCACAGGCCGGCCAAAGTGTTTGTTTATCTCACACATTTGAATGAAGCTGCTAACATGGGGGAACCTGTTCAAACATTCCGTATGAATCAGGTGGCGGTGATTTACAGCCTCTCGTAGAACACACACAAACACACACACACACAAACAAGACATGCATACAAAGACATGCGCACACGCAAAGACGTGCGTACACACACACCTCTGCAACTTGTGTTTACACTTTCACAAAGCGGCTTGTTTGACGAGGCATCCAGGAGGGTCAGACTCCCGTTACTTTTTAACAGCCTCTCGAAATATCCTTTACTGTTGAGGTTTACTGCAAACAGTTGTCTTCTGGCCCCACGGTGTCCCTACCCTCATCCTCTCTGCTGGACCTCATCCTCTCTGCTGGACCTCATCCTCCCTGCTGCTCCTCATCCTCTCTGCTGGACCTCATCCTCTCTGCTGCTCCTCATCCTCTCTGCTGGACCTCATCCTCTCTGCTGCTCCTCATCCTCTCTGCTGGACCTCATCCTCTCTGCTGCTCCTCATCCTCTCTGCTGGACTTCATTCTCTGCTGGACCTCATCCTCTCTGCTGCTCTTCATCCTCTCTGCTGCTCGTCATCCTCTCTGCTGCTCCTCATCCTCTCTGCTGGACCTCATCCTCTATGCTGCTCCTCATCCTCTCTGCTGGACTTCATTCTCTGCTGGACCTCATCCTCTCTGCTGCTCTTCATCCTCTCTGCTGCTCCTTATCCTCTCTGCTGGACCTCATCCTCTCTGCTGCTCTTCATCCTCTCTGCTGGACCTCATTCTCTCTGCTGCTCCTCATCCTCTCTGCTGGACCTCATCCTCTCTGCTGCTCTTCATCCTCTCTGCTGGACCTCATTCTCTCTGCTGCTCCTCATCCTCTCTGCTGGACTTCATTCTCTGCTGGACCTCATCCTCTCTGCTGGACCTCATCCTCTCTGCTGCTCTTCATCCTCTCTGCTGCTCCTTATCCTCTCTGCTGGACCTCATCCTCTCTGCTGCTCTTCATCCTCTCTGCTGGACCTCATTCTCTCTGCTGCTCCTCATCCTCTCTGCTGGACTTCATTCTCTGCTGGACCTCATCCTCTCTGCTGGCCTCATCTTCTCTGCTGGACCTCATCCTCTCTGCTGCTCTTCATCCTCTCTGCTGCTCCTCATCCTCTCTGCTGGACCTCATCCTCTCTGCTGCTCTTCATCCTCTCTGCGTGACCTCATTCTCTCTGCTGCTCCTCATCCTCTCTGCTGGACCTCATTCTCTCTGCTGGACCTCATCCTCTCTGCTGGACCTCATCCTCTCTGCTGCTCTTCATCTTCTCTGCTGCTCCTTATCCTCTCTGCTGGACCTCATCCTCTCTGCTCAACCTCATCCTCTTTGCTGGACCTCATCCTCTTTGCTGGACCTCATCCTCTCTGCTCGACCTCATCCTCTTTGCTGGACCTCATCCTCTCTGCTCGACCTCATCCTCTCTGCTCGACCTCATCCTCTCTGCTCGACCTCATCCTCTCTGCTGGACCTCATCCTCTCTGCTGCTCTTCATCTTCTCTGCTGCTCCTCATCCTCTCTGCTGGACCTCATCCTCTCTGCTGCTCCTCATCCTCTCTGCTGGACCTCATTCTACTGTGAATACCTGAGACCTCACATGAGTGTTTCCAATAGAACCAGCTATGGTAGCAGAAAACACACTTGACTTCAACAAACTTACAAATACCTTGAAGGTTTAGTTACGGCAGCGAGACGCTGTAGATGTGTGTTCTGTGAGGTCCTGTCAGTCAGAGGGGTGAGGCTTGGTCTTGAGCTGCGGTCGGACAGATGTTCCCCACCTGAGCGTGTCTCCAGTCACGCGTGACGGAGCGTTCAGGGTTAGTGACCCTCGCTGGTGGAACATTCACACGCTGTAACACAGATGTGGTCTTTAAACAGATCATGTTCTGGGTTGAGGATCAAGTCCAGAACAGATGCTTTGTAGAGTTTGGATTCTATGTGTTAACATGTGCTAAACCTCAAACTCAAACAAAAATGCTTCTATTTTTGCCGTGTCATGGTTCCAGAACATATTCCTCCTCAAGATGTTTCCTATCCCAAATCCTGGCATGATACGGTTTGTGAGTCATCTTGAAACACAGGTTTGCCTTCTCAAGAATTTCAGAGAGTTTCCTTTTTTTTACGCTGAGGGAATTTCCCCCATTAATCTTTTAAGGGGATGTAACGGAAATCACTACCCATCCAGCTATCTTGTTTTTATTTAATTCAGATTCAAAAAACCAACAGTTATTCAGTCAAAGTTATCTGTACATCACCAGGGACATTCTGTGAACTCTGAAACCAGCCTCATAAACCAAGCAGACCACAATGTCAGCAGAACAGGAAATATGTTTTGCACTCCGGCCATGCTGCGAACACACCCATGTATGATCCCACATTACACATTCGATCATAACAACACACTGCAAACAGGACTCTAGGGAACGACCGACCCCCAGATCTGCCCAGCTTCTCGACATAGATGCCACAAGCATCATTCACCGGTGGTCAGTAACCCTCTGACTCATGCAGGATCAGCAACCCACTAAGAGCCTGGATGACTGGCTTGGCAAGGAGGATGATATGCAGCTTCCATCCGGTTAGGAGCCTGTTAGCTGGTCAGGATGAGCAGAGCTAACCCTGACCTTCATTAGAATCGCAGGCTGCTTTAATGAGGAGCAGCGCTGATGGAAGAGTGTTGAGGAGAACACATCCTGTCCTGGTGTGGCCCCTCTTCTTCACACACACACACACACACACACATCTCGCATACACTCTTACACATACCTTGTCAAACACACACTTCTTCGACACAATCTCACACTCTTATACACTCTCTTACGCACACCCACAGGCACATACTCTCTCGTTCACTCACACACCACACCCACAAACACACACTCCCCGCACTCCCCGCACACACACACAGCTCTGACAGACAGCTGCATCACATCTTGGAGAACAGGCCCAGCCGTCGTCAGGAGAGCAGCACTGGGGGGGGGGACGTGACTCAGATGAGTGCCAGATCAGAGAGGTATGGAGGCCTCAAGGCAGTGACCCAGTGGACCAGTACCACCGCTCTTTCTTTTTTTGGGCCCGACAGTTTGGGTGGTTATCGTTGTTCTGGTGACACTGTGTCTTTCATTCAAGCGTGTTCAGCAGCCCTGGTCCAATCAAAACACAGGAATAGGTCAGGAGGGAAAAGGAAAAACATGGTGTTTCTTTAAGCGATAAGATGCTTCACACTAAGGAATAGAAGATTATTTCGTCTTGAATAGCCTCAGTGTTCCCCTGTTTCTGACAGTCGTGACTGTGTGTGAACTGTCTCCCAAATGTCTCCCAAAAAGGCAAATGTAAGATATTGGCTACAGTAAATCATGTCGAGCCTGTTTGTAAAACTCAACGGAAAGAAACCAAAATCCATACACGCTTCAAATTAGCTGATATGTTAAAACCAACAAAACTGGCAACTTTTTTTTTTTTCTTTTTTTCCTCTCTCTCTCTCGCTCGCTCGCTCTCTCTCTCTCTTCGCTTTGTTTTTGGAAGCCGTCATGGAAAACAAGAGGAATTTAAAGCCAGTCAGTCAGAGCCATAATTGTATTCAGCTGTTTCTTTTTCTTTCCTTGTGTGTGTGCGTGCGTGTGCGTGTGCGTGTTTCGGGGCGGAGGGGGGGCGTAGGCGTCCTCTTTTTCTCACGGGGCTGGGGCGGGGGGGGGGGGGGGGGTGTGGGGGGCGGGAGGGGGCTATTCCCTGAAGTGTTTGGAGAAGGGAGAGGAGGGAGGTGTGTTTGGCAAGACAGATGGGGAAGGCAACAGTGTACAGCCATGCTGTGCGTCTATGTCTTCATGTGTGCGTGGGGTGTGAGTGTGTGCGTGAGCGTGTGAGTGTGTGACCTTTTAAGGCCGCTACATCCGGTACCTTCATAAGCAGGAAGTGAAGAGTTCATATGAGATATGAACAAGCTGTCTTCTACATGCTATGGTCTGGTTTTAAACACGTTACTCTAGGGTGCGTGCCTTTTACAAAATACATGGATGTTGTTTTAAATACATTAACTTTTTGAAGATAGGAAATGTTTTCATTGCTAGTTTGTCACAGAAAGTGGTTTCAATTAACTTCTAAGTGTCACATAAGACATAAAAAAAATAATGAAGGGTTTCCTTCTGTCCTTTCCCAAAACCCCAAAGCGTTTGAAAGACATCATTAAACGGATGTTAAACGACAGTAGCCACATCTGAGACTTTCCTTCAACCCTGAGATTTCCCAGAAGGCCTTGCTCACCTTGGCGTCCTTCTCTGCTGTTTTTGACAGGACACTGGGCACCGGAGGTTAAGGAAGTTTGGGTTAGGCTAAGAAGGGTAGGGGGTTTAGGGAGGCTATACGTGGTTGGACAAATATCATTATGCAACAAGAAAAATGATCTGTTGTGTTGAGGAGCTCAGGGAGTTGTGGAATCTAGGGTGTTGAGGAACGATTCAACCGCTAGTTTCTAACCCGAGGTTCAGAAACCTCCATAAATCTCCCATTATTGAAGAACCTCCTTTGATCTGACGGATCAACTCCGGAGTTAAGTTTCAATCTTAACTAGAAGAGTTGGAGGCCCAGACTCCACCACACTTTGAAATGATGGTATTTTTCCTTTTCGGACAGAACTGTGTTCTTATCTAATGTAGCTTGTCTGGCGATGTCATGCCTTCACGCTTTTTTTAGCATTTTGATGTTATTGTGTCGTTTACTGGTGTCTGAGGGAGCAGGGGACCCCAGGACCTGTGAGGGCCTGTTCTGGCAGCCAGAAGAGATTAAAAGCGTTTGTTTTAACAAGGACACTCTGGGTCCAGTGTTCCCATGGACCCTGCCAAACAGGGTCTCAAACAGGCTCCTGGAGGAGAGGGATGACAAGAGTGACAGCCATCTACGACTTGGTTCTGCATGTTCTACATCTTTCTACAGGATGGTTCTGTGTGTTCTACATCCGTTTATAGGGATAAAGGAATAGGGGATCAAATGAAATAAATGCACAAAGTAAAAGGCATATAAGTGAAATAAGAGTGCTAGAATACAGTATATACAGATCGGTAGATGAAATAAGATGAAAATATAATATAGAGAGTATGCTAGAAGTTGTAATGTATAATATACACAAGTATGGGTATTTATGGTACAGAATATACAAATGTACACAGACTGCATACGTAGCAGAGATGCAGTGATCAATGTCCATTCAAATCTCCTTATACAGGCAGGCTTTCAGTGTCACTGTGGATCAGATAACGTAAGTATTTCACTTTATCAAGTGTATCAAAGACATTTTTATGAGTGTTATTCACAGAGTGTTTCGGGATGAGAGGAAAGAGATTGTGTTCTGTTCCTGTTCCATCTGTGTTTGTGAAGACTGTTTCTGGCAGTCTGAGCGACCTCCGTCCTGTTCTGCTGTTGCTGTGGTTTGGACTTGTTTTCGAGTTTTTCACGGGGGTCTGCGTTCCGTTCTGTGTTGTGTAGCACTACGTGTGTGTGTGTGAGTGTGTGTGTGAGTGTGTGTGTGCCTGGTCAGGGTTCGAGGTGGTGTGCAACCTCTAAGATGCATCTCTCCCTCACACCCACACACTTTTCCCAAGACAGGAAGTAAAAGCTCACCAGCTGTGCTTAAGGAAGTTGTTGAATTACGTTTGATTCATTTTCTTCTTTTTTTTCAAAGTGATTTTCTTTCTGCCCCCTCGAGACGGACGCAGCAAGGAAACCGGTCCGTTTTAAACGTGATTGTGAAAGTGTTTCACCGCCTCCTCACGAGTTACATCAATGCCAGATGTTTAAATGCAGCCCATAACCCCTAGTATAGAAAGATAATCTCAGTATATATAGCTGATCCCAGGAGAGGCATATCCAGCTAGTTGACTACTTAAGGAAGCAGTTATACACACACACACACCCTCTCACACGTACCGCACACACTCGACGGAGCGTAGGCTGAGGGATGAGCCACATCTGCAGCAGTAGGAGACAGTTAGAGCGCTGGGGCTGGTGAGGAACGCTGGGAAGGGTCGTTCAGCCGTGACATTCCCAGCGTCCCTGGGAACGGCTTGTACTCCGGGCTTGTACTCCCGCGTGATGATTCCTGCGACATCCCCACTTGAAAACACTTCGGTCCCTCGTTAACCTCCAGGGCTGGGGCCGAGGGCCTCGTTCAGAGCACCAATCACCAATTAGGGCATCTTCAAATATATCGAGGGAGACTCTGGATTTGACCCCATATTTACAGTGCGATTTATCAAAATGACAGCATCTGGGGATTGGAATTCAGGAAGAACAAACTTCATGCATCTGTCCATACTGACACGCCTGACTGTATGTTCAGCTGTATGCCCAGAGAGGAAAGATATACTTCCATGTCCACATACCACAAAATACCAGTGTTAGTTATCCTGGAAGCTATACTGTACTTAGGATTGAATTTAGTAAGTTTAATGTGCAGGTACAATCTGTTCAAAAACAGCGGTAACCTTTGCTGGGTTAGTGACCTCCGTAAACCCAAGCGACACGTATGACCGTCGCTGAGTGGTCAGATGTGCCGCTCACGTTGATGCACAGCGTCTGACTGCTGCAGCACGGCCCTATGGGACAGTCTGGTCCCGCCCGCCGTATCCTGTCCCGTCTCCAGAGAATCAACAGTCCTGGGAAAGTTCCAGAACATCACTGTGGGAACGTGAACTGTACCCCGCACCAGAGATGGAGGGGTGTGTGTGTGTGCTGGGGTTCGGGAGGTCACAGGCTTGATGGTGTGTGTGTGTGTGTTTGTGTTTGTGTGCGGCCTGTTCATGCCTGTGCAGACATGCAGCAGCTCATGTTTGTATGGCTGCATGTGACTGTTTACACGTGTGTTTGTGTAGGAGTGTGTGTGAGAGGAAAAGCGTTAGCTTGCCATGAGAAGTAAAACAATCAAAGTTGACACATGGCTTCTAGGGACAGTACCCCTCGTGGCCCAGCACAGACCAGGACCCCCCCTAATCTGTTGATTGGAAACAGAAGTCAGGACGTGCGAGCATGTCCGCATGTAGGAGGCTTGGAGAGAGAGTATGTCTGCATTTAAGAGGCTGGGCGTGCAAGTATGTCTACATGTCTACACAAACTCTTCCACTGCCTGGCTCCCCAATGGTGGAATCAACTCCCCACCTCCATCAGAAGCACAGACTGCCTTCTCACCTTCAAGAGAAGGCTTAAAACTCACCTATTTAAAGAATTTAATGGCACCTAGGAATAGTATGGCACTTCACATAATCTAATGTGCTTAAGAACAATCTGTTGGTCCCCATATGGTGACTTTCCAGTGTTGTTTGTTGTATCTCTTGCTTTATGTTCACAATTGTTGTGTTATGCATTTATAGTTCTTCCCTTGGCACTTATTGGTTCTCATGATGTATGATTCACGATCTAAAAAAAACACTGTGTTCGGGGTCTGTCACGTTGCTATGCTCAATGACTGATGCTCTTTGTAAAAGCTCTCTCTTGTAAGTCGCTTTGGATAAAAGCGTCTGCTAAATGAATAAATGTAAATGCAATGTAGGAGGCTTGGAGAACGAGTATGTCTACATGTAGGAGGCCGGGCGTGCGAGTAAGTCTACATGTAGGAGGCTGGGAGAGCGAGAACATCTAAATGTTGGAGGCTCAGGGTGTGGAAGTAGTCTACATGTAGGAGGCTGGGCGTGCGAGCATGTCTACAGTACATGTGAGGGTGTGGGCGCAGAAGAGGGATGTTCTGAGACGCTCAAGCTGTGTCTGATTAAAGTCATGACTCACGAGCATCCTGTTCCCCCTCGCGTCATATCCGCAGTCACAATGTTTTATTGCACATGCATTCATTTGTCTTAGTCATGAACGGTCTTCGAGATTCGAGATAGCGCACTGAACGATTGTATTTCTGTTTCTGCTGTTTCACAACACGTGTTGCCAAAGACCCTGGATGGGATGAATTACACCCACTCCTCCTTTCCTCGCCTCTCTGTTGAAACGTCTCTTCCTGTGGATAGGGACAGGGCGGCCTCGTCTTCGTCAGGGATGAAGGAAGGGTTCGCTTGTCTCTCTTTCGACTGGTCACCCTGTCTTGAAGTGGCTCCCTGTCCCAGGAGACGATCACTTCTACAGTCAAGAGTGGCTGCGGTCAACAAGAAAGTGAACTTTAACCTCTCCAGCCTATGTTTAAACTGCACCAGTAATCTCACTTCCTTCATAACAAATCACAGTTGAGTTTTGATTTGATACTGGCGCCCTGAGGGCTTTGCTACCAATTAAAGTTCTTGGCTGGGAGACAACATAGCGGTTGTCAGTTTGGCGGTCCTAATGCCTTTATCTTCTTTGTTTGCGTGCAAAAAAAAGAAAAGAAATCCAATTAGCAAAGGCCGTGCGATGGGTGAGAGCTTTGTTTGGAAGCAGTGCTGAGGTGGGGGAGAGGGGCAGCTCTTGGGTGGGTGAGCGGGGCAGCCCTTGGGTGGGGGAGCGGGGCAGCGCTGGGCTGGGGGAGTGGGGCAGCGCCAGGCTGGGGGAGTGGGGAAGCGCTGGGGGAGCGGGGCAGCACTTGGCTGGGGGAGTGGGGCAGCGCCGGGCTGCGGGAGTGGGGCAGCGCTGGGGGAGCGGGGCAGCGCTGGGCTGGGGGAGGGGGGCAGCCCTGGGTTGGGGGAGCGGGGCAGCGCTGGGCTGGGGGAGGGGGGCAGCCCTGGGCTGGGGGAGCGGGGCAGCGCTGGGATGAGGGAGCGGGGCAGCACTGGGATGGGGGAACGGGGCAGCGCTGGGCTGGGGGAGCGGGGCAGCACTGGGCTGGGGAAGCAGGGCAGTGCACACTGACCTGTTTGTTATCAGATGCGATGGTGGCAAAACAAGAACAAAACCTCCTGTGAAACGTCCTTCTGTGTGCGCGCGGCCAGGCTTCACACGCCTCGCCCTGAATAAAGACCGCCAGGTTGCGTAACCCCGCTGGTCTGGATCCAACAGTGTTCCGGGAGACTGCGCCTGAGCGTGACGTATCCCAGCATCCTCTAACAAGCCTGTTAGATGGCTGAAAAGGAAAAACGAGCAGTTTTCTTGCTGCCTGATTGGTCATCGCACTAGAATCAGTTCTGAACTTGACTGGTCCAGAATGCGTCTCCCTTGCTCTGTCCAACCAACCAGCAAGAACATCACCTCCTTCTGAATAACTCCCTGCTGCAGTACGCAACTACCCTGATATGAGTTCAGATATCTGTAGCCATGATCATGGAACGAGTTGTGCAATAACTCTGATGTAGGTGTTAAGCTCCCACGGTCTGATCTGCCCCCCTCTTCCAGGTCTGACCTGCCCCCCACCCCCCTCTTCCAGGTCTGACCAGCCCCCACCCCACTCTTCCAGGTCTGACCTGCCCCCCACCCCCCTCTTCTAGGTCTGACCTGCCCCCCACCCCCCTCTTCCAGGTCTGACCTGCCCCGCACCCCCCTCTTCCAGGTCTGACCTGCCCCCCACCCCCCTTTTCCAGGTATGTTCTACCCCCCAAGGTGTTAACTCTATCTCTATTCTTCTGCAGCTCTTGGGGCTTGTATGTGTGTGTATGTGCGTGTGTTGTAACACTTGATGAAACCGATTCTGCTGTTGTTGGCCTAGTTCTGTTGTTCTATTGTTGACGCAGCCTTGTAACTGCTGTTGTTCTGTCCCTCCAGCCTGTCGCCAGGAGCACCATGAGAGGGTTCGTGTTCCAGGAGACAGCACTGGTCACAGGTGAGCTCGGCTCCAGCTACCCTGGCTCTGGAAGACCCAGCACTAGGGGAAGGAGGGGTGAAGAAGGGGGGAAAGGAGGGAGCAGATTGGGGAGGGAGTCAGCGGAGGAGGGGAGGACCAAGTGGGAAGGAAAGGAGGTGAATAGAGGAGGACAGGGGGAGGGAGTTAGCGGAGGAGGGGAGGACCAAGTGGGAAGGGAAGGAGGTGAATAGGGGAGGAGGGGGGGAGGGTGGAGGGGGGGTGGGAGTCAGCGGAAGAGGGGAGGACCAAGTGCGAAGGGAAGGAGGTGAGTTTATTATGGAGGCTTAAGAACTGTGCCAGCTGGAATAGATCAACCCAAACCCTGCACACACACAACACACACAAGAGGCTGTGGATCTTTGGTTGTTTCTGTTATCTGAAACTTTGACCCCTGACCCCCAGCACTCTGTAGCTTGACCCCTTAACCTGACCCTCTTCCTGTTTGTGTCTTCCCCACAGCCATGCTTCTCTTCTGCCCCAAATTCCACTGCCTGGTGCTCACCCCTAGCGACAGCCAGGTTGTCATGGCAGCCGGGTCCTCTCTCACTATCAGCTGTTCCGGTTCAGGATTGGCTACTTGGAGGTTTCGGCGGCAAGAGGATGTTCCAAGTTTCCGGGTGGAACAGAGGAACAGTTCTGCAGTTCTGATCCTGGAGAACGTGACCTGGCAGAACACAGGGGTGTACGAGTGTACGACAGAGTTTGAAGAACCTGAGGAGGTGGCAGTGTTTGTTCCAGGTTAGTCCAATCAGAATTTCGGATCCCTTTTTTGGGGGGATCAAACATGTCTGGTATTACCTACGTCATCTAAAACTAAACCCTGCACTACTTGCATCATTTGTATTATTTGTAACATTTGTATTCTTTGTCTATATGTATCATATCTGCAGTGTATTTTTACATTGTATTCATTTTTCATTTTATTAGTATGCCACATTTATGTTCTATGTTTGCTCATTCCTGCCAAAGTGAATTCTATGTTTGTTTATCTTGCATAGCGAATAAACCCCCATTCTGATTATGATTCTGACCCCCCCCCCCCCCCCCCCCCCCCCCCCCCCCCCCCCGTCCCCCTGTCCCCTTCCCAGACACTGAGGTGTGGTTCATAGAGAACCCCCATGGCATGGTGACCAAGACCAGCGAGCTGGGCATCATCCCGTGTCTGGTGACGGACCCCCGCATCAACGTCACCCTGTACGAGAGGGACAGCGGAGCCCCCCTGCAGGGCCACTTCCTCCCCACGCAGGGCTTCCAGGCTGCCCTGGAGGACCGCACCTACGTGTGTCGAGGGCAGCTGGACGGCCAGGAGAAGGAGTCCCAGGCTTTCTATGTCTTCAGCATCGTTGGTAGGTGTTCAGTCTGGACCTATTTGATTCATGAATGGACTATTCACACAGTTGTGTTTAGGTACAGTACAGAATAGATCTTGTATCTGCTGCCTTGAGATAGTTCTTGACGGCGCTAATGTTCCTTCACATAAAACTGTTTCCGCAAACTAGTTACTCTAACTCCCATCTTCTCCCTTCTGGGTTGATCTTTCTCCTTCTCCCTGTCTGTGTCTCGCTCTCTGTCCGCTCCCTCCCTTCTCTCTCTCGCTCCCTCTCTCCCTCCCGTCTCTCCCTCCCTCCCTCCCTTCTCTCTCTCTCCCCCTCCCTCCCTCCCCCCTCCCTCTCTCTCTTTCTCTCCCTCTTTCTCTCTCCCTCCCCCCTCTCTCTCTCTCTCTCTCTCTCTCTCTCTCACACACACCCTCCCTCTCTCTCTCTCTCTCTCTCTCCCTCCCTCCCCCCTCTCTCTCTCGCTCCTCCACACCCTCTTCCTGCCTCAGTCCCAGAGGCCATAGACGCCTACATTAATGCGTCCAAGACGGTGCTGAAGAAGGGCGAGCCCCTCACCGTCAACTGCACGGTCCACGGCGTGGAGCTGGTCTTCTTCTCCTGGGATCACCCCAGCAGGGAGGTGAGTGGGAGGGGAGGCGGACGGAGCGGAACAGAGGGGAGAGACAAGAGCCTGCTGTTACTTATCCCCCTCACACACACGGCCCGTCCCCGCGAGGATCATAACAAACCTTAATGGCATCAAGATGGAGGGGCCGCACCTTAGATAGCTGCTCCCACTCAGCAGTCCCAGTTGTTTCACAATGCGAATTGAAGGAAACCTTCCGTCCCCCCTCTTCTCTCCCTCTCCCTCCTCCCCCGCCCCCGTCTTTCACACCCCCTCGCCCCCCTCTTCCACCCTCCCCCCAGGTGACCTCCATCAAGCCCCTGACGGAGGTGCTGCCGGCCGTGAGCATGCGCTCCAGCCTGTTCATCCCCGGCGCCACGCTGGCCCACGGCGGCCCCTACACGTGCCACGTCCACGAGGGCGTGCAGGACCAGAGAGCCACGGCCACCGTCAACATCACCGTCCTGGGTAAGACAGAGCCGGGGAGAGGGGGAGAGGGACCAGAAAAGCACAGCACAGAGAGCCAGTCCAAACAATGGATGGATGGATGGCGGGTCGGGAGGGCGAGCAGTCGACGTGTCCGAGGAGGCTTACTTTGAGATCACTGACGTGTGTCGTATTTATGAAAGGGTCCGAGAGTAACTTAAACACAGGGGAGACTGTCCTCTTTCATAACGGCGGGAAGTCTGGCTCGCGTTTGACGCCACACTGCGATTGTCTGCTTCGCTGGCTCAATGCATAGACCCGTAACCCTGGAAACGAGGATTCCTGTGTTACTTGAATTGCTGTGTAACCATGTCGATTTGGATTAGGGCTTAGGTTGGGCTTGGCTGGGCTTGGCTGTGCCAAGTCACGACTACAAAAGATGTGGGCTAGACACAAACGATAGACACAAACCCTTGCGGTGCGACTGTCTCGCTCGAAGAAGAGCAACGAAAATCTCTGACCGGTTCCCCCGCGCTCTCTCCCTCCAGAACGAGGCTTCGTGGAGGCGCGCCCCGCCCAGCGGCAGAACGTCTCGGCCCAGTGGCACGAGAACGTGGAGCTGAGGGCGGAGATCGAAGCCTACCCTCCGCCCCGCATCCGCTGGAGCAAAGGCGGCGCCGCCGTCGGCGGAGACAACACCATCAGCACGCGCCAAGAGAACGAGACCAGGTGGGACGAAACGTTTGACCCGTGGTGGCTAGGCTAGGTTAGCTGGCCCACATCTGCCGAGCGATGAATGCCCACCAGCGCTCAGCCACAGTAGCTCTGAGGTGTTTGAAACGCCTCAGAGACAGAGACATCCTTGTCAGAGCAGGCCCTCTCATGTCCCTCAGCACCAGACGAGACCATAACTCAGATAAGAGAACAGACAGAAGCCACCTCAGCTAGACTCACTCAATCAACAACCGCCAGGAACTATAAACAGATGAGGTTTCACCGAGGGAACTTATCCCCAGTCAAGACGCCAATCAGATGCTAGAACAATATTTACCAGTGGTGACCCAGACTGATGTTTCTCTCTCCTCTACCCCAGGTATGTCACTGTGTTGACGCTAGTGAGGGTCAGGGTGGACCAAAAGGGCCTCTACACTCTCCTTGTCACCAACGGAGATGACAACAAGAAGGTGACCTTTGATTTGGAGGTCAAAGGTGAGAGATCATCGCTGTGTGTCTTGGTCACAGTTTTCTAACATCTTCATGTTATTTTTCCCTCTGAAAGTCCAAACTACTAGCTAGTCTGCTGTTGAGTTGATGTAATGACAGTAAGCACATACAGATTGCCTGCGGTCAAAATGAGTAAAATCGCGGATTTAGGTCAGGTGATCACACATTTTAGGATGAACTAAGGTCAGGTGATCACACATTTTAGAATGAACTAAGATCAGGTGATCACACATTTTAAAATGAACTAAGGTCAGGTGATCCCACATTTTAGAATGAACTAAGGTCATGTGATCACACATTTTAGAATGAACTAAGGTCAGGCGATCACACATTTTAGAATGAACTAAGGTCAGGCGATCACACATTTTAGAATGAACTAAGGTCAGGTGATTACACATTTTAGAATGAACTAAGGTCAGGTGATCACACATTTTAGATTGAACTAAGGTCAGGTGATCACACATTTTAGAATGAACTAAGGTCAGGTGATCATCCATTCTAGAATGGGTAAAAGGTGAGGAGATCATCCATTCTAGAATGGGTTAGGGTCAGGGAATCCAACATTCTCAAAGGGCTGACCCCCTCCCTGTGTCCAGTTCCGGCTCAGATCTCAGACCTGTCAGACCACCACCTCCCTGAGAGGAAGCACTTGGTGACGTGCCTGGCCGAGGGAGTCCCCACCCCCTCCATCTTCTGGTACACCTGCGACAGCATGCTCAAGTGAGTTAGCCTCAAACCACGTTGCAGCTAACATCGAGATTCCCTTCTGTTTTTGTCATGTGGCGTTCGTCCAACAAGACATATTACTGGAATGTGCAGAGAAAAAACATTCAAGCAACGTCTCGCATTATACAACAGGGGGCGTTCCATGCATATAAGTTTGTTGATACGTAAAAAAATTACATTACAGTTCAACTTCAAAAGTATGATTAACCAATAACAGACATAGTGTAGACTTCTACAGTGTACAGTGTGTTTTTGTCTATTTGTTGCGTTTTACTAATATTGTTATGTATTGCTCTCTGGTCAACTGTGTTTTTTTATAGTGCAATAGAAATAAAGTTGGATTGGATTGGATAACTTCATGACAGAATAATTGTTTCAGGAAAAAAGTAAATGTTTATTCTGTGCATTGTGTGTAGGTCTTCCATGTAGTGTTGTCATGGTGACGGTCTGGCGTTGCCTTTGTTAGGTGCAGTAACTGGACCACAGCCTGGAAGCCTCTGGTGTCTGACCCAGACACACTGAGCGTTCAGACCAACACCTCCTTCAACGAGAGCCGTAAGCTGGGCCAAGTGCGAAGCCAGGTGACCTTCCACAAGCCCCAGCAGTGGACCCTGCGCTGCGAAGCCCGCAACGAGGGGGGAGTTCGACGGAGAGACGTCAAACTGGTCTCCAACAGTAGGTGTCAACACGCTGCTTGGTCTCTCTGCAGGTCTGTGCTCTGCCTGCCTGGTGAAGTAGATTCATCTCATCAGCTTCTCTAGTCAGGGTTTAGTAAGGGAACAAAGTAGAGAGTCTTTGCACACTGATCCCATCTCCACCAAACCTTCTGAACGACCCCCTGGAGACCTCTGACCTTCTGTGTTCTCTGTCCCAGCTCTGTTCTCCCAGGTGGCAGTGCTGGCGGCCGTTCTAGCCTTGGTAGCCATAATCATCATCTCCATCATCATCCTCATCGCCGTGTGGAGGAAGGTGAGACTGGAACGCATGCGAAACAGACCGTGTCATAAAACGGACTTTGCGACCTCATCAGGTGATCCTTTTTCAAATTTTACAATCCAGTTCGATTTTTCCTTTTTTTTTCTCTCCATCGCTGGGATATCCCCAGAAGCCCCGATATGAGATCAGGTGGAAGGTTATCGAGTCTGTGAGCCTGGACGGTCATGAGTACATCTACGTGGATCCCATCCACCTGCCATACGACCACGGGTGGGAGATGCCCCGAGACAGCCTGGTGCTTGGTGAGCACAGCCGCTTCATACACTTCATCATTTAAACAATGGATTTTTCTATTGATTTGACATGCATTCATAAAAATAATAACACCTCATTTAGCAGACGCTTTTATCCAAAGCGACCTACAGTAAGTACAGGGACAGTCTCCCCTGAGGCAAGTAGGGTGAAGTGCCTTGCCCAAGAAAACAACATCACATAGCCACAGCCGGGGTTCGAACTCACAACCTTCTGATCATGAGGCCAATGCTTTAACCCGCTGAGCCATCTGACTCCCACACTGATGTGTTTTGTACTTTAAACAATTAATTTTTTTATGATTTGCCATGCATTTAACACAGTTTTGACCTGATCTATTGTTCCAGGTCGTACCCTAGGATCAGGAGCGTTTGGACGGGTCGTCGAGGCGACTGCGTATGGCCTGAGTCATGCCCAATCCAGCACAAAGGTTGCTGTGAAAATGCTCAAATGTACGTGAGAGAGAACCACCAAACAGCAAAACCTGAAATCCCTCCAAATCGTGACTGTAAACAAGTCTTTGTTCCAATGCTACTTTGCAAAAGCATCATGTGTTTTTCTTGGTATCATTCTTTATTACGACAGTCAAAATCTTATCAAAGAGCTAACAACAGCCTGGGCTGGCTAGCCTGGTCCCCTGTTGAGCTTTAGCTTGCTATTCTGCTACAGCTCCTTCCCCACCTGTCTTACTTGGCAAGGCATGAATACCCCGTTCCCAGGCTACCCTGGAAAGCTGACACTCTGCCATTTACTGAAGTCTTTCTCCGTTCTGAGCAGTAAACGATATAATCCCTTTCATAATGAGCCACTTCCTCTCTCTCTCCGCAAAAACACAGCCACGGCCAGGAGGAGCGAGACCCAGGCTCTGATGTCGGAGCTGAAGATCATGAGCCACCTGGGCCCTCACCTGAACATCGTAAACCTGCTGGGAGCCTGTACCAAGCAGGGTGAGCTGCCCACAACACAGAGCTGCAGTTGATGTTAACACAGCGCATGACGTGACCTATACAACTGTCCTTGTTGTTGTTTGTGGACCACATTAAGACAGTTCCTCTACTATATCTGGTTTTGGTGATCGAACATCTTACACCACGATCCAGGGCCTCTCTACCTGGTGACGGAGTACTGTCGCTATGGTGACCTGGTGGACTACCTGCACAGGAACAAGCACACGTTCCTGCAGTACTATGCTGAGAAGAGCCAGGAGGATTCTGGGTGTCGGGACTCTGGAGGGAGCAGTCCGGTCAGCCAGAGGAAAGGGTAAGCAGCGCTCACAGAGGAACCATGGGAATGAACTAACAGAGGTGATACCATAGAGGAAGAATGGGAATAAACTAGTAAAGATAATACCATAGAAGAAGAATGGGAATGAACTAGCAGAGATAATACCATAGAGGAAGAACGGGTTGATTTTAGACCTCAAAGAACACATTTCAAACACATATTTCAAAAGCTCTATGGTACAGTTACATATCCTCATACCTCCATGTTGTTCCTTCAGCTATGTGTCGTTTGGCAGCGAGAGTGACGGGGGTTACATGGACATGAGCAAGGACGAGCCCACCGTGTACGTGCCCATGCAGGAGCAGAAAGACACCATCAAATACGCTGACATCCAGGCCTCCCCGTATGAGGCCCCCTACCAACAGGACCTCTACCAGGAGCAAGGTTCTGACCACACCCCCCCCCCCCCCCTAACCATCTCCATTCTCCACTCAATCAACACTGACCCAGACCAAAAACAAACCACACTTCCTGAAACCGACGAAACCTTTTGTCAGTCTAGATCAGGGGGTGGGCAATCCTGGTCCTCGGGGGCCGCTGTCCTGAAGGTTATAGAAGTTTCCCTGCTCCAGCACACCTGATTCTAATGAATGGGTCATTATCAAGCTCTGTGGAAGCCTGATGATTAGTATCAGGTGTGCCGGAGCAGGGAAACATCTAAAATCTTCAGGACAGTGACCAGGATTGGACACCCCTGGTCTAGATGAAACAACTGGTCCATGTTACATTTTGTCTGTGAAATAATTGCATTTGTTCGGTTTAGGTTCGCGTCCTCTGGGTCTTCACGTTGGTTGTTGTTGTTGTTGTGTGTCTAGGCCAGAGCAGAGTGGACGCAGCCCTGGTCCTCAGTGATTCCCCCATCCTCAGCTTTGAGGACCTGCTGGGGATCAGCTACCAGGTGGCCCAGGGGATGGACTTCCTGGCCTCCAAGAACGTAAGCGGCCTCTCCCTCGCTCACTCACAGACACCACACACCTCAACCAGAACTAAACTGAGTTTTCACTCAAGCAATGAGATTACCTCATTATGACCCTGTGTCCAGAGTTAGATCAGACCCACAGATCCATGTTCTGCTGCTGCGGTTCCCTAGCGTGTGTGACCCATGTTCTGCTGCTGTGGTTCCCCAGCGTGTGTGACCCATGTTCTGCTGCTGTGGTTCCTCAGCTTGTGTGACCCATGTTCTGCTGCTGTGGTTCCCCAGTGTGTGCACCGGGACTTGGCTGCCAGGAACGTGCTGATCTGCGAGGGCAAGCTGGTGAAGATCTGTGACTTTGGCCTGGCCAGGGACATCATGCACGACTCCAATTACATCTCCAAAGGCAGCGTGAGTCAGAGCACCTGACCAAACTGGGAGATGCATGCATTCACACTTCTGAAAGACTTCAATAGTATTGCCAAGTGTTCAAATACTCACCAATAATTGACTTGTTGGTGAAACGTCTATACCAGGGGTCTCCAATCCTGGTCCTCGAGGGCCACAGTCCTGACGGTTTTAGATGTTTCCCTGCTCCAGCACACCTCCACAGAGTTTGATAACGACCCTTCATTAGAATCAGGTGTGCTGGAGCAGGGAAACATCTAAAACCTTCAGGACAGCGGACCTCGAGGACCAGGATTGGAGACCCCTGGTCTATACAAACAAGCCCAGTAGAGACTGATAGAAGGTCACTGTGCAAAGTGTGAAACACACCTGAAGTCTGACTTCCCGGCCCTTCCAGACCTTCCTGCCCCTGAAGTGGATGGCCCCAGAGAGCATCTTCCATAACCTTTACACCAGCCTGTCTGATGTCTGGTCCTACGGCATCCTGCTCTGGGAGATCTTCACCCTCGGTCAGTTTTTTGGGGACCTTTTAGCCAATTATCTTTAGTTTTCCGTCTATGATCTGAACTCTGTTAGTCTGCAGATGTTTCCGAGTGTAACGATTCATGTGAAGTCTAGTAACTGCCCCTTGTGGTAGGAAAGTGTAAGGACAAGTGGATAGCACCACACAACCATCAAAACCCATGACCTGTCTCAAACATGACATGTCTTAAGAAGTCTTTTTAATCCAGACAGCTCTAATATTTATCAATATGTGTTACATTTAAATTCATTCAATCAGCAGGCACTTTTATCCAAAGCAACTTACAGTAAGTACAGGGACATTCTCCCTGAGGCAAGTAGGGTGAAGTGCCTTGCCCAAGGACACAACGTCATATAGCCACAGCCGGGGCTCGATCTCACAACCTTCTGATCATGAGGCCAACGCCTTAACCGTTGAGCTATCTGATGCCCCTTGTTGTCGATGTGTTGTTTTAGGGGGTACCCCTTACCCAGACATCCCCATGAACGAGCAGTTCTACAGTGCTCTAAAGAGAGGCTACCGTATGGCCAAACCTGCCCACGCATCAGATCAAGTGTAGGTCTACACCACCACAACTATCTACACACACCATCCTAACCATCTACACACACCATCCTAACCATTTACACACACCATCCTAACCATCTACACACACCATCCTAACCATCTACACACACCATCCTAACCATTTACACACACCATCCTAACCATCTACACACACCATCCTAACCATCTACACACACCATCCTAACCATTTACACACACCATCCTAACCATCTACACACACCATCCTAATCATCTACACACACCATCCTAACCATCTACATATCCTATTCTAACCATCTACACACACCATCTTAACCATCTGAATAGACCAGTGTAACCAGCCATACATATCTTCTCAACTCTGACCCTCACCAAATTTTAGCACAGTACATTGCATGTAAACATCACCGTGTTTCTTAAGAGCTTTAAAACAGCCTCTAAACGGAACCTGGGAATGTTTTCTTGTTGGTTTCTTGTAGCTATGAGGTAATGAAGAAGTGCTGGGAGGAGAAATTTGAGAAGAGACCAGAGTTCTCCTTTCTGGTCCACACCATGGGGAACATGCTGACCGACAGCTATAAAAAGGTGACATATCTATACACACATCCTCTCCTCCGAAATCACCCTGTTCAACCACAACTGCATTTTACCCAACCACGCAACATGGCTAGACTGTGTGTACACACACTTACAACATACAATACAAAACACGTGTGTGCATGTCAGATGGTAGTGTATATCACCCCTGGTGTTAAAGTGAGTGATTAATTCGTTCATGTCCTCTTGGTGCAGAAATACTTCCAGGTCAACGATAGCTTTTTCAAGAGCGACCACCCAGCAGTGGCACGGACCAAGACCAGGCCATCCTTCCCCTTCCCCCCCGCCCTCAACCCCACCTCTATCGGGCCTGCCTTCACCCCCGACGCCACCTTCTTCCCCAACCCCTATCACAACCCTGGCTTCCCCAGCCCCGAGGACAACCTGGAACTGCCTCCGTCCTACAACGACTACATCATTCCCCTTCCAGATCCTAAGCCTGAAGAAGCCACCCCAGACGCAGACTCCTCGACTGAAAGCCCCTCAAGGTAGGACCAACTTTCTGTCTGACTAGAGACGAGCGGCGGAGAATATAAACAGAAAAGAAGGAGGAGGGATGTTTGGTTTACCGAATGAGACGCCCACACAGGCCCACATGCAGGGCAGTATCCTCTTTCAAGGATTCAGGTTTTCACAGTTCTCAGCAGTCTGTGGATTGTGTTTATAGTCACATGAAACACACTCGCCAAGTTGGCTTGAAGACTGTTATTTGGGTCGAACAGATGTTTAGTCCTCGTGAATGCTCTCCACAGTCTCAGCAGTGCCCTCTAGAGAGAGAATATCCAGGAACACATAAGCCATTTAGAACTTCCGTGTAGAAGTCTTGAGAATCTTGATCACAGGACAAGGGTAACGTTTTTCTTACATGGTTCCAGTTCTCTGTCCCTGGAGGAAGAGACAGACTCCATTTCCCAGCATACATCAGACACGTTTCCGGAGGATGAGAGGCTCGACGCCAACCAGGAAGAGGTACCGCTGATGCCCTCTGGAACACCAGATGTAGAGGACAGCTTCCTGTAACCCTCCACGCAGATAGGAAAATAGATCCCATGTCTGGGAAAAGCCTTTCTGCATTTCTGAAGTTACATTCATTGATTTTAAATTACAGTTTGCACTTAACTCTGCACCTTTAGTTACAAATCCAATCATTAATTTTTCACGAAACCATTAATTCTGTAAAGGTGTCCAGTAATTTACACTATAAGTAAAAGTTACACTACGAGAAAAAGTCATGATAGATTAGATTTATAAGATTTCTTCTTTGATTTTTTTTTTAAAGCAGCCCTAAATCAAACATGGCTTTTCAATTGCCTGACATGGTCTTGTGTTATTCATATGTTGTTGATCTCTTCATTACTTATCAATATTTTAGCCAGTGCCTAATTTATCTATAGGCTACTATAATATTGTTGTTTGTAGAGTAGTCTTTGTTGCTGACCTTGATCTTGTTTTTATTATCACTTTACATTCCAATGATGTGAACAAAATACGTTTGAAATGTTGACACAAATGTTCCCTTTCTAATACGGGTGTTCAGTTTCCAATCGTAGCGCGTTAACCTATTCAGTCCGTTTGAATACAAGATCGTACTAGCAATCTCCCTTTCTCAACAGCCATATGTTTTTACATCCCATAAATCTCAACGTGATCATAGAAGAAAGTGTCTGCATTCACGCTGCAGAACTTTTACTACTGCATGGGGTTAGTTTAGAAAAATACTCATCAAGCTAAACAACACGTAGATAAGAATGTCATACAGCACATTTTTAACAGCCACTCTAAGTTCTGCACTTTACATTAACGTTCAATACGAAGGCATGAAGCTTGAAGTTTGAGGTTAATTAGAGGTGAGGTACATGTAAATCCTTTGAGTACAAAAATATACTAGTGTGGAAACTAGTAGTAGTATAGACAATTAGTAGTAGTATTAGGACCAAGGAGTACGTAGGCCTTCACGGAAGCATTTCACTGCCTTTTCACACGGGGTACGACTAAACGGTACACCTATGCATTGTTTGATTTTGTTACTGACATGATTTTGTATATAGAAATGACGTTTATAAAACAAATTAATTGATACTGATCTGTTAGGATCTAGTAGATATAGATGTGTTCTGATCTGCCCTTCAATGGAAGGGTTAATAAGATGAGGTATTTTGATAGTATGCATACGTTCACATTGCTCACCACTCATATATTCACAAAAATAAACGTGTATGTAAATATTACATGTAAATTACATGATATAGCAGACAATATGCAGCCATGCTAAACATCCTATACTGTAGAGTATTTAGGAATGCACAACACTGAGAGTACTTACTCACGCTAAGGTACCAAAGCTTTAATGTCTTTTACAAATGTATTTTTCTATGCAGTATTTTGTATGTTAATGTGTACATTAAATAAATGTTTTAGGTTCATTATTGCGAGCTGGTGTTATGCTTTGTCCATTACCAATTTTGTGTGAATTCATATGTCTTCACCTAGGCCAGATTCATATCCAAAAGAGCCCCTGGGAACTGAAGTGTTCTGTAAACATTAAACATAAAATGACAAATTATTCTGTTTGAATAATTATAAAGAACAAGTACCGAGCAAGCTTTCCATAGACTGTTATGTAGCCATAGAATAAAGCTATCCTCCAATCAGATTGCCCAGTTTTCCCATGTGGTGGATCGGGCCTAGGTCTTTACATCTGTAGACCTGCTTAAGTAGAGTACAGTACCCCACAACCTGGACCCTTCCCTCCAGACTCCCCCTGCCTGGACCCCTCCCTCCAGACTCCCCCTGCCTGGACCCCTCCCTCCAGACTCCCCCTGCCTGGACCCTGTCCCTCCAGACTCCCCCTGCCTGGACCCCTCCCTCCAGACTCCCCTGCCTGGACCCCTCCCTCCAGACTCCCCCTGTCTGGACCCCTCCCTCCAGACTCCCCCTGCCTGGACCCCTCCCTCCAGACTCCCCTGCCTGGACCCCCTCCCTCCAGACTCCCCCTGCCTGGACCCCTCCCTCCAGACTCCCCCTGCCTGGCCTGAACCCCTCCCTCCAGACTCCCCTGCCTGGACCCCCTCCCTCCAGATTCCCCCTGCCTGGACCCTGTCCCTCCAGACTCCCCCTGCCTGGACCCCTACCTCCAGACTCCCCCTACCTGGCCTGGACCCCTCCCTCCAGACTCCGACTGCCTGGACCCCTCCCTCCAGACTCCCCCTGCCTGGCCTGGACCCCTCCCTCCAGACTCCCCTGCCTGGACCCCCTCCCTCCAGATTCCCCCTGCCTGGACCCCTACCTCCAGACTCCCCCTACCTGGCCTGGACCCCTCCCTCCAGACTCCGACTGCCTGGACCCCTCCCTCCAGACTCCCCCTGCCTGGCCTGGACCCCTCCCTCCAGACTCCCCTGCCTGGACCCCCTCCCTCCAGATTCCCCCTGCCTGGACCCTGTCCCTCCAGACACCCCCTGCTCCCCAGCTTCCAGATCATATCAGTGGCAATCAGACACACTTCCATTACTATGATGTGCGACAACAAAACATGTCTGTTGGTGTGACTGTGTGACAGTGGGAGTGTGTCTACCCCCTTTCCCCTCCTCCATCCCTCTCTGTTCCCTCTCTTTTCCAGCGGGAGACAGTTCCCTACAGGCGGAGGGAAGAGCAGCTGGAGAGAGCAGGGCGGTGGGTTTGAGGGAGCCAAGACATCCAGAAGGACACCAGACACACACGACAGTTTAGCACAGGTAATTCTTTTTAATCAATTACCTATTAAATTCAGTTCTAGCAACATTACTTGCATTGTGACCATTTCTCTTAGCTTTCATTATTTATGACCCAAATTGTGCCAATGCGTTTGTTTTAGATGCTCTTGTAGTAGTAACTCTGTGAACAGTTTTGGCTGTTGTAGGTCCGAGTGTCTTACAGCAGTGGTAACCCTGGTCCTCAGGACCCACTGTCCTGCATGCTTTAGATGTTTCCCTGCTCCAACACACCTGATTCAAATGAATGGGTCATTATGAAGCTCAACAAAAGCCTGATAATGACCCTTTATTTGACTCAGGTGTGTGGGAAGGGGGAAACATCTAAAACATGCAGGACAGTGGGTCTAGAGGACCAGGGTTGGGGACCACTGTCTTACACGATGGCTCAACATGTGTGTGACTGAACATGTTAAAACTGTATTTTTCCTCAATCTATTTTGTAAATCCTCGGTCTGAAAGGAGGAAGTGAGGAAACAGAATCCCCTCAAGTCTGCTTCTCGTTTCTCTCTCAGATCAGAGTTTCCACGCTAAGAAAATGTGCTTCATCACTCTGCTGCGTCTAGCCATGGTACTGAGCATGCTCTGTTCTGCAGCTCCAGGTAAGACTGCACCTGCCCTCACCTTGATACTTATATAGAGGCAGGCGTGCGCAAGTTGAACTGCAGTTTTGAAGGTCAACTGTGTCCTCCATAGGGGTTAGGCAACATTCAAACCCCTCTTTGTTTTGAAGTACTTTTTGTTGAATTTTGTATTTCTTTTTGGTAAAAACATCTAATCTAGGAAGAGGATAACGCAGACTTGTGTGAATATGTGTTAAGTGCGGCAACACACTTTAGCATGACCAACCTGGTTAAGTTTGCGTTGTTATGGTGCATCATGGGTTAATTTCCATCAATACGGCTGTTGTGCCCACGGTGCTGTTCCTCAAACACGCAGACGTTTATTTGGTCATCAGCCAGCAGGACTGAAAATGAATTAAATTGTAATGTCAAATAATTTGCCTTCAGAGACTATCAAATACATTTTTTTGAAGGCGTGACTCCTTAAAGGCGTTAATGAATGCATGGAAAATTCTGATCTAAAAACCAATTATTTGCTAAAAAGCTCCGTCAGATCTTGCTGAGGAAGCAGTCTTGGTGACCGAGGTTATGTCCCTTAAAAGATGTTCCCCTATGTCAGACCCACACAACAGTACAGATCATTAAACTATGAATTCATGTTTTCCATAGATGGTGAGAAGTAATAAATCGCAGCTGTCCTCTACACTGTACAGCTATACAGGGTTAACATCCACACTTTGAGATTTAAACCTTCATAGAAAATTAGTAAAAAAAAAGGGAGCCATGTAAGTATTTCTCATTTAGGTGTGAATAAGGAGTTCCAACCTGTATATCGCCTAAAACAGACAATTTTAGGGTTTTGCTACTGGCTACTTTGCTTCTTTAGGGCTGCTCTGTCCTCCTGTCAACTTTCGAGCTTCTGTTGTTCCTTTCCCTAAGAGAACGTCTCCACGCTCCTTATTCTACAGAGGCTCTTTTGTCGAGCTTGCATTTGGGATGGAAACACAAAGTCATTTGGGGAGATAAACACAAATGAGACTCTTTGTTTGCCCCAGTGTCCTTGAAGCGGCAACATGTCTCCACGGTTCTGCTAAGCTTTGGAGAAATTAAACAAGCCATGGCTAGTAGAAGAGAGATCTTTGTCTCTGCCTCTCCTCTCCCCTGTTGGCATGGGATCCAAGATGACTGCTGGACCCCAAAACACCCAGCAGCAAGGCTCGAGCTCGCTCTTTCTCTTACATCGTGACTGTAGACAGTCAGCTACGTATGATGGGCTGTTTGAGAAGCTCACACTAATCCATGATGATCACGGGATCCAACCCTGCACCTTGCATCTCTCAGGCTTCACAGCATACTGCTGCGTCTCTTGGTACCTTGACTAATGTGTTGTCCCCCCACCCCCCTCCCCCCCCCCCCCCCCCCCCCACACCCTGTCCCTCCATGCAGCAGAATGGTCTCGCCCCGTGATCCAGCAGAGCTCGGTAGTCGTGGGCTCCCAGCTGGTGATCACGCCCGGTACTCCGCTGGTTCTGAAGTGCGTCGGAGACGGCCCGGTCGACTGGGTGACCCGGCTGGCCAAGCACCGCCGCCACGTCAAGGGGAATGGGACCGTGCGGACCTTCAGAGTGGACAAGCCCACGGCGGAACATACCGGAACGTATAAGTGTGTGTACACCAGTGGGTCGGCACAGAACCGCCAGCTGTTCTCTACAGTCCACATCTACGTGAAAGGTCAGTTGAGGAGGTTGTGTGTGTGTGTGTGTGTGTGTACTGGGAAGTTTGTGTGTTGATATGTTTATGTTCGTCTGTACAGCTATAGTGTGGAGACCTTTGCCAAAATCATAAGCCAACATTTTCAAAGGAATTGCTTTAAGTAGATATTTGATATGGTATTCTAATTTCGCAATAGTGCTGGACAGGAGGGGTAATACTAGAGCCACACCCACGAGACCTCCAGATATCTGTTTATGACCCCTATCCCCTCCCCCCCTCCTCTTCCCCCTCCCTCCAGACCCATCCTCCCTGTTCACCAGAAGCACCCTTCGCGTGGTGAGGAAGGAGGGGGAGGATTACCTGCTGCCCTGCCTGGTGACCAACCCTGAGGCCACAGACCTGACTCTGCGCATGGAAAACGGCAGCTCGCTCCCCCCCGGGATGAACGTCAGCGCGGACCCTCGCCGTGGCATCTTCATCCACAACCTCCATCCCAGCTACAGCGCAGACTACGTCTGCGTAGCCAGGGTCGACGGTCAGGAGAAGACGTCTTGGCCCGTCTCCATCAACGTCATTCAGAGTGAGATCCTAAACCGTAGAACAGAAAGGTCAAATCCTGGTCCTCAAGGTTCTAGATGTTTCCCTGCTCTAGCACACCAGATTCTAATGAATGGTCACTATCAGGCTTCCACAGAGCTCGATAACGACCAGGACTGGACACCCCTGCCATAGAATCATGTGGTCTTGGTTACATCAGACCCACTAATATGCGAATGCACTGAGACTGAGACATCTGACAAACAGTAGTTGTAGTAATAAGAAGCTTCGATACCAAAGGAAATACTGTGGAATTGACGTGTTATCTGGTTTGTCGCCTAGAGCTTCGTTTCCCTCCTTATGTGTTCGTGAAGAAAGAGGAGTACATACGTATGGTTGGGGAGACTCTAAAGATTCGCTGCAGAACTCAAAACCCCAACTTCAACTTCAATGTTACCTGGAATCTATCCAACAAAACGGTGAGCGTGAACGTACTGTTTTTAGGCTGTGTTGCTATCCCAATATGCTTCCATGTAGTTGTGGAGTGCAACAGAACTTCACACTTAATTGCATAAACTGAAGGGCAGAGTTAAGGTAATCAACGTGAAGGCTGACGCAGTCTGATGAATGGTTTATTTCCTTGCAGACATGCATCATAGACGAGAACGTCCACTCTATTGACAACCATCTGGAAATAGAAAGCATCCTAACCATCCCCGCTGTGGCGTTATCAGACACAGGCAACATTACCTGCACCGGCACTAACGAGGCAGGGGCCAACAGCTCTACCGCTTACCTGCAGGTCATAGGTCAGCTACCCGACATGCTAACTCGCCAACAAGGTTCTAAACTTGATGTGTGGTGTCCTCCGTGACTCTTTCTGCCCCCTCCCCCCTCCCCTGCAGACGACCCCTACATCCGCCTGACCCCCCAGCTGTCGCCTAAGCTGACGCACCACAATCTGTCCATCGAGGTGAACGAGGGGGATGATGTCACGCTGGGTGTGCTTGCGGAGGCCTACCCACAGATCCACACGCACGGCTGGGACACCCCCAACCCTCCACAGACAGCCACTCAGGAGAGCAAGCTGATCCGAAACAACCACAGGTAAGAGTTTGATACAACTCCTTCAAATGGAGCAACAATGCTTAGGATTATAAGATACACAGTCTAGCAGTAACATCTGTACATTTAGATGACACCTACCAAAGAAATATGTTACTAACTGCAACAGAATCTATGAGAACTGGTTTGATAGAGGTATTGATGGCTGTTGTCTAGTGAACACGTAGGTTTTTAGCTTAAATGTTAACTTGATGTTAATGTTTGCTTGAAATATTGTTCCTCCTCAGGTACTATGCCACCTTGCAGCTGAAGCGTGTGAACTCCCAGGAGCAGGGTGCGTACACCTTCTACGCCATGAGCTCCAAGACAAACGCTTCCATCACCTTTCACCTCAAGATGTACCGTGAGTGAAACCGTTTATACATCACGGACATTTTTAAACATCATGGACAATAACCTGTACTTGTATCTGTGTAATGACATTAAAGTTGAATCTAATCTAATTTACACAACAAAGTAAAACGTTGTCTATGGTGTGGACAGCTGTTGTGGCAGTTAGTAAATGAATCTCAGCCTTTTTGAACATCAGCAGGATTGGTAGCAGCGTCCCCTGATATCAAGTGAAGATCTTTGAGTTCCCCAACTGTTTGTGTTTCACTCTGAATAAAAGTGTTGTCTAAGTGAAAAAAAAACTGTAAACAGAAGGTTCAAGTTTCCCATCCCCCATGCTTCCAGAGTCAGCAGTTTCAGTTCATCCCAAAATGATTCTCTCTGTTGATTGGTAGAGCGACCCGTTGCCGTGGTGAGATGGGAGAACATAACAACTCTCACATGCACGTCGTTCGGCTACCCTGCCCCCAGGATCCTTTGGTACCAGTGTTCCGGGATCAGATCCACGTAGGTACCCTTCCGTTTGATGGGAAGTCTCCGCTAACCGCTAGCCGATTGGTTGTGGCCTAGCAAACCGTTAGCCGATTGGATGTGGCCTGCCTTCACCATGCTCGGTTCTCCGACTCAGGTGCAATGAGAATGCCACCGGTAGCCAGATGCCCGTCCCTCTCCTGGCGCCGACCGTCAAGATCCAGAGGGAGGAGAAAGGAGCCGCCGAGGTCAAGAGCGTTCTGACCGTGGGGCCGTCCAACCAGAGGATGACCGTGGAATGTGTGGCTTTCAACCTGGTCGGAGTCGGCAGTGATACTTTCGCCATGGAGGTTTCTGGTGAGGTTTCAACTGCTCACAAGCCAAGGAGCGAGAACCATCGGTTCTACCTTTGTTCCGTGGCCTCATGTGCTGTTTACAGTGTCAGCTTATTGTACACACAGAGAGACGAAGACCCATTCAAGCCATTTGGCGCTGACTCCACTTTTTTTCCTTTTGTGATTGGCTAGACAAGCTGTTCACCTCTACCCTGATTGGTGCAGCCGGCGTCCTGACTATCCTTCTCATGCTCTTTGTCATTCTGCTCTACAAGTACAAACAGGTAGAAATACTTTGAGATACACTTTCAGGGAACTACCCAAAACACAACATGTCAACTAGAAACAACATACAGTATGGCTGGTAATTTTGTCATGAATTCACAATTATATTTCTATCTTCTATTTCAGAAACCAATGTATGAGGTTCGGTGGAAGATCATCGAGGCCACCGATGGCAACACCTACACTTTTATTGACCCTACCCAGCTTCCGTACAATGAGAAATGGGAGTTTCCTAGAGACAAACTCAAACTTGGTATGTCCAACAGGATGACATAATGAAGGAATGGTGAAGATTATCACAAACTGCGCCTATGTTCCTGCGCAAGTCATTAAATACAGTATTAGTGATATACCACGCCTCTCGTGACCTTCTGCTTCAACAAGTCCTTTTGAAAACGTACTTTGGCCCACGAGGAAGTAGACTGACTTCTTCCTGCTGCCCCCCCCCCCCCCCCCCCTCTACAGGGAGGGTACTGGGAGCAGGGGCTTTTGGGAAGGTGGTGGAGGCCACAGCGTACGGCATGGGCAAGGAGGACATGGTGATGCGTGTGGCTGTCAAGATGTTGAAAGGTTGGTTTGTAGGCAAGCAGTCAGTCAATCTGTCCTGCACGTCTGTTTGTCCGTCTCTCATCTATTGGTTGTGTCCTTGCAGGCAGTGCCCACTCTGATGAGAGGGAGGCTCTGATGTCAGAGCTGAAGATCCTGAGTCACCTTGGACAACACAAGAACATTGTGAACCTGCTCGGGGCTTGCACCTTGGGAGGTAAGCCTGTCTGCTTGTCTAGCCTCCTTCCCAGAGCCAAACAGGTCAACTTTTTATTGGTTGACGCCAGCTTGTTTTGTTTCAGTTTCCTTGTGATTTGCTTGATCTCAACCAGGTCCTGTGTTGGTGATAACGGAGTACTGTAGCCACGGCGACTTACTGAACTTCCTGCGCCAAAAGGCAGAGACCTTCCTCTCCACCGTCATGAACGTTCCGGGCGTTACCGAGGAGACCATTGATTACAAGAACCTGTCTGTCCAAAAACCGTTCATCAGGAGGTACCAGAGCAGAACTCTGAGGCTTTGTTGTTGTTGTTTTGAAGATCATGAACTGATGAGTTTGATCAGCATGCTCCACTTCCCTCACAGCGACAGTGGGATCTCCAGCGTGTCTTCAGACAGTTACCTAGAGATGAGGCCTGCTCTTCAGCCCGTCTTCTCCTCTCTGGGTAACCCTCCAGTTTCTCCTCGTCTCAATGGCCACCTGGAGAACACCACAGTGTTCTGGGTTCTGTGTGGTACAGTAAACAAGACGATGTACCAAGCTAGTGTGCACAGTGACTTGGATGGTCCATGTTTTGGGAATGCCAGTTACAGATACAATAGCAAGATCGTTTGATGTGTTCCACAGAGTCTGTGTGTGAGGAGGGCATGGCAGAGTGGCCCCTGGACATGGACGACCTTCTGAGGTTCTCCTACCAGGTGGCCCAAGGCCTCGACTTCCTGGCTGGCAAGAACGTGAGTGACATCATCATCAAGCAAAGTCTATGAGGTCTTGTTCTCACAGCTGTCGCAGAATAGCTGTCAACTTAACAAAAAACAGTTTTGTGAGATGTCACATGATACTCATGCAGCATGTTCATACTCAGATTGGACAGTACGTGATTGATCCTGCTCAGTACACTGAAGTCATCATGATGAGTGTAGTTCATGGGATGTCCGTGTTCAGTGTATCCATAGAGACGTGGCGGCCAGGAATGTCCTCCTCACGGACCAACGCGTGGCCAAGATCTGCGACTTCGGCCTGGCACGTGACATCATGAACGACTCCAACTATGTTGTCAAGGGGAACGTGAGTCAACAACAACAACAGTCAAACAACAAATCAACGATGACAGCAGCACATCCACAACAGACAGGCCGGCTCTGTTTACGAGCTCCTCTTCTTGGTTGCAGGCCCGTCTGCCAGTGAAGTGGATGGCCCCAGAGAGCATCTTCCACTGTGTGTACACGGTCCAGAGTGACGTCTGGTCCTACGGCATCATGCTGTGGGAGATCTTCTCTCTTGGTAAGCTCACGCGCACACACACAGGCTCCACTCACCTAGCTCCCTAGATCAAGATGAGAGTAGGATTTGGGGGTTTCAAATAGGTACATGCTGAATAGGGGTCAGATAGCTCAACGAGTTAAGGCGTTGGCCTCGTGGTCGAAAGGTTGTGAGATCGAGCCCCAGCTGTGGCTATGTGACATTGCGTCCTTGGGCAAGGCACTTCACCCTACTTGCCTCAGGGAGAATGTCCCTGTACTTACTGTAAGTCGCTTTGGATAAAAGCGTCTGCTAAATGAATAAATGTAATGTAAATGTAATAGGTCACTGGAAGTGTGTTTCGTACAGTGAATAGTGTCAATTTGTAGAATAGTGTATTTGTTTGTGGCGTTTTAGACATATGAAAAATGTTTGACCGGGTTCTTGTCAAGGAATTGATTTGAAGTGTCTATTGTTTGTGGAGATGATGAAATCATTGTTCCGCAGGTAAGAGTCCGTACCCCAGCATGTTGGTGGATAGCAGATTCTACAAGATGATTAAGTGTGGCCACCAAATGTCCCGTCCGGACTACGCTCCTCCAGAGATGTATGGCATCTTTCTTTCTCTGTCTTTCCTTTCTTCTCATTTTCTTATTTCTGACAAAACACGCCAAAAAAAGACGCACTCAAAAAAAGTGAACGCCTTTGTGACGGTCAATTTGTTGGAAATGTATGAAAAACTAATGTCCATGTTGCTTCTGAAGACGACTCTGGTTGTTACTGACATCAGCTGTGATTCGTTCGGCTCCTCCGGAATTTTACGGCCTTCAGCAGAATAGACAGCAGACCTTAACCCAAAACCAAACACAATACAAAGAGCAGCTTTGTTGCCTGTTTGCCCAGATTCTCCAACCAACACTGATGAAAACCCTCTAGTCCAAACAAGTCCTGATCTAAAGTGGGTCTGAGTACGCTCAAGGGGGTCTTTATGATCTGAAGGTAGAGTTGAGGCCTCAGCCCAAACAATGATCGCTTGGTGACTGCATTAAAAGCATCTCACCCCAACTACGCAGACGCACATTATTTAGACCACAGAAAACATGAAATAAAGAGCGTGTTTTCCAGAGCCATCTGTAGGCCTCTCATATGGGCATTAGGTCGATTCTCCGCGGTGGTCACACCACCCAGAATAGCTTGTGTGGTGGAGGGGGCCGGCTGAGGGCCTGACTCAGGGGCCGCAACACGGCTGCTTTGTGGGACTGACTCAGTTCTGCCTGTTATCCACATGACCGACCAGCTGGGACACATTTGACCGGCCCATTTCATGGGCGCTTGGTAACACTGGAGGCAGGTCTTCGTCTCTGCCCAGCGCCACCAGCCCTCTGCTCCCCTGCTCTCCAGAACAATGTACATACATGGATAATTTGGGTTGTCAAGACAACAACTCTGACGGTGGAGTCAACGTTGATAATGACTGTGGAGCACTTTCATGTTGTTCACTTGTAATTTGTTTAACATGATCTTTTGGTTCTACCCGTTGGCACTTAATGACAGTTGTTTGTTTCAGGTATGACATCATGAAGATGTGCTGGAACCTGGAGCCCACTGAGAGACCCACCTTCAGCAAGGTCAGCCAGATGATAGAGAGACTACTGCGGGACCAGGCAGAGCAGGTGAGGCTGGGGTTGGAGGCGGGGGGAAGGGGAGATACAGGTGTGGGAGGGGGAGGTACAGGGGTGGAGGAGGTCGAGGTCCAGGGGTGGAGGAACTGGAAGGGATGGAGAACATGGAGGGGAGGTGGAATGGTGGAGAATGTGTGGAGGGGTGGAGATGTTGGAGAAGGAGAAAATGGAGCTAGCTGGGTGCTGTGAATCCAGCGAGATGTTAGAAGTCCAACAAGCCCGTCACACATCACAGAAGGGAGCAGCCTTCATGCAGGGGCATGAAATACACATTCTGGATGAAGTCTTCCATTGTGCAATGCTCTCACTCTCACTGGCGTCTCATGAAACTGCTGACCATGTCACACTAACAACGAACAGCACTGAACACAGTTGTGATGCTTGGACTGTGTGAGTTCAGGGAGTTAAGATGAGTCGCCTTTATCTCTCGGCAGCAGAAGTACCAGAACATCCAAGAGCAGGAGGAGGAGGAGAATGAGGAGCAGGAGGAGAAGGAGGAGCGTGACCCCGCCTGCGACCAGGACAGAGAGGAGCAGCCGCTGATGAACAACAACTACCAGTTCTGTTAAAAAAAGCAGGCAGACAGGCAGGAGTCAGAATTATGCACAAGACAAGACACTTTAAATATTTTAGATATAAACATCCCATTTAATGATTCACCCAGTCGTATATGATAGCTCCATACACACTCTCCTTTTCCCTTGCATGTTCCAATGCAGCACAGTTTGTTATGCGTTTTGAAATGACCCATTCATTCTACTGTCCCAAGTTCCCTTTTCACATACATTTACATTACATTTTACATTTAGCAGACGCTTTTATCCGAAGCGACTTGTCATGATCTTTCTTTTCTTTTATCTTTTCTACTTCCTCTTGTTTTCTTTTGTTTATTTAGCTTGGTCTGCGATGTTAAGCATCTTTGAGTATTCTTTTTTTTCATTGAGGATGCTTGGATTGTGTTTTCTGCACACTAGTCAGCAAGTTCACTTCCAATTTATTTTCTGTTGTTTAGAATTCTGCGGTTTTTCAGAGGAACTGAATAGAACTCTGAACCTGCTGTCAAGCCTTCTTCATAAACAGTCCTCCGATTTGAACACCCTGTCTCAGCCCAGTTGTCTTAGACCTGGGTGGGGGGTCATAACCTTCCTTATTCACTTAGCTTGAACCTCACAACACAAGCCATGACAACTGTATTAGCCGTGCATTCCAAGTCAGATATAATGTGTGTAATGTCGGTCAACGTCACAGTCCAGTCATAGTAGTTATGGAGGGCGCCATGTGAGCGTTGTTGTTGCTAGGTGTGAGCACCTGACCGTGAGGACACCTAGGGGGCGCAGCAGACAAGGTCAGCCTCCGGATCAGAGGAGCAGCAGGTGGACCACCTCCACCTCCCAGGCTGGCGCTGCACAGGTCATGTGACTGAGGTCATGTGACTGCCAGGGGGAATCCAGGAACCAGTGTGAACCAATAGGGGACCTAAAGCATGCAAGTGTTAAGCTTCTGAGAAACGGCGAATTCAAGGTAGCTTTATTGATGTTTTACTCGTAACTGAACATGTAGCAGTCAGTTTAAACTGCCAGAGAGTAATGTTTGAATTAGATTGACGTTCAAGCTGTGATGAATAACTGTACCAAAGGAAGTTTTGTGGGTGATTATGATGTGACATATGGAGAGCGTGGTACATACTGTTATTATGTAGCAATCAATAAATGTATCTATTTTCACATTTAAATGTGTATAAATGTTCCTCCTGACCTATAGTGTGGCTGTAGTTTTTTTTTTTTTTTACAAATTGCCTTTCAATCTACAGAACATTAAGCGGTTTCAGATTATGAACTTCAATAAAGACATACAGTATATAACCATAATTATTATGTCTTATTCCATGTTTTACAAACCAAGAATAATCGTGACTCAGGGAACACCAAGCTCTGTATTTGCTGAGGGCCTCAAATGTTTTACTTTGTGACATTTTAATGTTGACCTTAGTTTCTTTAGCCTCTGAGTCATGTGTTCCCTAGAAACAGACATCCCCTCTGTCTTGTGGTTTTCAGGCCCTGTGGCGTTGGTGGGCACCTCTGTTCCCTTGCATTCAACAAATGTTGTAATTCATTTTTATGACAAAAAATCTTACGAGTTTTGCGAAAACTCAGTTATTGATGTGTGTTATAAAATGGTTTAGGGGGGGGGAAAACACATCATCACAGAAGAAGCTTTTATTAATGAAAACTGAATGATCTCAGCGAAAGGCATGAGGGCACATTAAGCCAAGGGCTTTTATAAAGAGGAACCAAAACTAGTCTCAGGTTCACTTCCTGGTTTTAATGACGTCTTCCTGTGTCATCTGTCCATCCTGCCCTCTTACACAACACTCAGCCAGACAGGAAGTTGTTAACCCCTTACAAAGATCACAGAAACTGTAAGCAAGTTTCCTATTTGATAACGATTTATTTAAAATACTTGATCAACATGTAAAGGCATCACATTATTACTCTTCCATGTGTGATAGAGCAGTTCCTTACACAGGGTTAGTTTAGCAATGCTACGCTCATCTCAGTGTCATAGACAGGGTCCGTAAACACCTGCCCGGTCCGTACTGACTCAAGTTTAAAATTGTGTAGTTCACATCAAGGCCACAGAACTACAAATCCCACCTTCTGACACATTCAATTCATTTAACATGACTGGCATGTTGGTGCACATACACAATAAATATGTCGTATTTCAGTTCCAAAGGCATCGAGTGACGAGATCCATCACAGTTAACTGTCAAGTTTAGCTCCAGTCAGTACCTGTGAGTATGTTAAAGCACTTTAACCTCTTAAAACCAGTAGAGCACTCCTTCAGTCACAGAAGTCTACATCTTTCCTCCCCAGACACACTCAAACAACAAACTACTCCTCCACATCGTCGTTCATCCGAATCCAGCGGCTCTTCCTCCC
Organism: Protosalanx chinensis; assembly: GCA_030340685.1. NCBI lineage: Eukaryota > Metazoa > Chordata > Actinopteri > Osmeriformes > Salangidae > Protosalanx > Protosalanx chinensis. The sequence goes on from CM059330.1 coordinate 10,906,179, forward strand.
CCTCTCCCTCAGGGCACCACCTCCTCCTCGTACACCGTCTCCTCCCCCCCCTCGCCTCCCGCCTCCTCCCCCTCCGTGTTGATCTGCGCCACCCCCAGCCTGTAGAGGGCGTCCCGGATCACCACCTGCCCGGGCTGGCAGGACCGCAGCACCTGTCCGATCTGCTGTGCCACGATGTCTCGGCTGCTCAGGAAGTCCGTCAGGCGGTTGTACAGGTAGTAGTAGGCCGCGTTGTGGAACACCTGAGGCCGGCTCCGCACCCAGCTCACGGAGCCCTCCGTCACCTCCGGCCCCGTCTCCGAGGCGACGGGCTCGGCGGGCTTCCTCTCTTCCGCCCCCTCCTGGTCCGTGCTCCGCTCGAGCCCTCCCTCCCCGTCCCCCGTCCCGTCCACCGTCCTCTCCTCCTCCCCCTCTCTGAAGAGCCCGGCCACCAGGCCTACGAAGGGCTCCAGCTCCGTGCAGAGCCCCATGGCGTAGCGCTCCTGGCCCTGCCTGGCCCCCGTGGGGTGCACCAGCCAGCGGCTGGCCGACCTGGTGACTGGGTGGACCTGGTCGCTTTCGTCCAGGCAGGGCTGCTCGGCGCTGTAGGGCTGGTCCTGCAGCTCTGCACACGACACAAACTGAGAGAGAGAGAGGGAGAGAAAGACAAATAAATACAGTGCCATGCGAGAGAGAAACAGAGAGACAGAAGTTGAGTTCTGTAACCACCTTAAGTCTGTGAAAAGGCCTCGTTCGAAAATACATTTTAAACAACCTAACCCTAACCTAATGACACATGCGGTTTAAAGTAGCCCCGTACCTGCGGCGTGTCTGTGGGGTCAGAGAAGCAGCCCTGGTTCCAGCCCCACATCCTGAAGGCCAGCTCGGGGTACTGCATGTCAGTGCACAGCGCCACCTGCTGGGCCGCGTCCGTAGCATACACGGGGGGCCAGAACCTGGAGGACAGCAGCAGGTCCACGTGGTCCCGAGCCGTCTCTCCTCGGACCAGAAACTTAGAACCACACACCACCTGGAGAGACCACAGACAGTTCATATCTAAGGGGGGAGACCACCAGTGTAGTTTGATATCTAGAGGAGGAGATCAAACATGTCGTTTTCTATCTGGGGGAAGACAACAGAGTTAGATCCATGGATGGTTGGATGGATGAAGGATGTTCTTAGGCTTACCTGATGGGGGCAGACCTTGGACAGCTTGCCAGCGGTGAGGTGAGGGGGGGGCTGGGGGGAGGTGGGGAGGCCACTCTGAACACGCGTGTACAGGGAGACCAAAGACACCAGCAACTCATCCTGGGGAAAATGGAGGGAAGGAAGGAGGAAACCGAGAGGAAGAGGGGAGGGAAAAAGTATTCAGCCTTCCAGGTTTACCACGTGCTAGTAGATGTTAAAGAACTCCAGCACCTGCAGAGAAGAGCTGTTTCTGACACACACACAGACACACAGACACACACAGACACACAGACACACAGACACACACACACACACCTGGGTGCTGTGAGGGTCTGCAGTGTGTCCACAGTGCTCCAGGATGGCTCTGAGTTCCTCCTCGCTGTGCTCATGCAGGTGCTCTGGTCTCAGATGACCCTCGTGGATCAAACGAACCAGGGCCGACGGGTCTCCTGCACGCACACACACACACACACCCCTGTGAGAGGCCAGCCAGGTAGTGGAGTGTGGAGGAGGATGAGAGCCCCTTGGTAAAGAGGAGGTACCAGCAGGCTCCTGGTCTTGTGACAGCAGCTTGTCCTTCTCTGTGTTGATGACAGATGAGCTCCGGCAGAGGGGAGGCAGGAAAGGGGCGATGATGGAGGCATCTACCCGGGTGATGGGGACGTCGGAGGGGAAGGCTGCCTGCTCCAGAGCCTCCCTCTCCATGGTCAGCCAGAAGTCATCCACACGCACCTCGTCCGGGGAGGCAAACTCTGGCCAGGTGAACTAGAATGGATGAAGGCAGGAGAGAGAGTGTGAGCACGCTAACCAACCATCTTAGAGCAACACGCTAGCATTTTTCTGAGTGTTTGTATGTGGACAGTTGAGTGTGTGTCCTCTCTCTCTATCACCTCCACATGTTTGAGTGAGTGTGTGTGTATTTGAGTGTGTGTGTCCTTGCTCTCTCACCTCCACATGTTTGAGTGCGTGTCTCCCTCTCTTGCACATGTTTTAAATGTGTGTCTCTCTCACCTCCACATGTTTTAAATGTGTGTGTCTCTCTCACCTCCACATGTTTTAAATGTGTGTGTCTCTCTCACCTCCACGTGTTTTAAATGTGTGTGTCTCTCTCCCCTCCACATGTTTTAAATGTGTGTGTCTCTCTCACCTCCACGTGTTTGAGTGCGTGTGTGTTTGTGTGTCCTCTCTCTCACCTCCACGTGTTTGAGTGCGTGTGTGTTTGTGTGTCCTCTCTCTCACCTCCGCGTGTTTGAGTGTGTGTGTGTTTGTGTGTCCTCTCTCTCACCTCCACATGTTTGAGTGCGTGTGTGTTTGTGTGTCCTCTCTCTCACCTCCACGTGTTTGAGCTCCAGCACGTTGCTTGTGTATCTCTGGGAGATCTCCACCTTGGGGGCGATGCCGCACACCCCACAGATCATGTCGTTGTAGTCTCTCACCGTCAGACACTCGAACGCCCAGTAGCCACTGACCAGCAGCTCGTGGACCAGCTGGGACTCCTCTGAGGTCAAACCATGGACTGGACAAGGACAGGGGGGGGAGTCAGTGGGTGTGAACGTTTGTATGGATGTATGTCCATTTGAATGATGCGTGTGTGTGTACCAGGGTGGTTCTGGATCTGGTTGAAGATGGCTGTGACGGCCTGGGAGGGGTTCTGGCCCAGTCTCACGTGACCCCTGATCTTCAGGAACAGGTCCACACTCACCAGCAGTCTGTTCCCAATGTTGAAAAGACCTGCAGGAGAAAGTCTGTTAAGGAGTGTGTGTGTGTATTCAGCAGTGTGTGTACCTGGGTGGAGGTGGGTGTTGAGTGTGTGTGTTCAGGAGTGTTTGTGTGTTGAGGAGTGTGTGTGTTCCTGGGTGTTGAGTGTGTGCGTTCAGGAGTGTGTGTGTGTTCAGCAGTGTGTGTGTGTGTGTGTGTTCAGCAGTGTGTGTGTGTGTGTTCAGCAGTGTGTGTGTGTGTGTTCAGCAGTGTGTGTGTGTGTGTTCAGCAGTGTGTGTGTGTGTTTTCAGCAGTGTGTGTGTGTGTTCAGCAGTGTGTGTGTGTTCAGCAGTGTGTGTGTTCAGCAGTGTGTGTGTGCTCAGCAGTGTGTGTGTGTGTTCAGCAGTGTGTGTGTGTGTGTTCAGCAGTGTGTGTACCTGGGTGGAGGTGGGTGAAGCTGTGCAGGGCCAGGCACTGTGTGTTCAGGCACACCTTCAGCTGCAGGGATGCTGTCTGGATCAGGGACTCTGTCAGCAGCCAGCAGTCCTCCTGCCCTGCCACGGAACTGACCCCCACACACACACACACACACACACACATCACACACATCACACACACGACACACGTTAACACCTACACACACCACCCACACATTGGGTCCTGACATCACACCCCCACCCCTGGGTTTGAACTCTACCTCTGTCCTCCCTTGAAAAGGGGGTATTGACAGAGCCCGCAGTGGGTGGCCGCCGACTCGAAGAAGCGAGGCCAGCCGTGCTGGGCCGCCGCTGCCGCTCCGGCCTCCGCGTCCTGCTGCAGGCCGGCCCCGGCCTCGTTCAGCTCCTCCTGGGGGCTGTTGAGCTCCTGGATGAGGCCCAGCGTGTCCCGCAGCTCGGCCTCGCTCTCGGGGATCTGCAGGTGGCTCCGCAGCAGCTGCAGGGTGGACTGGCGCTGGAGCTCCCTCTGTTGGGCGCTCAGGGCCCCGTACGGATCCAGCAGGACCCCACACTGACACAGAGGGGGGGGGGGGAGGAAGGCACTGAGAAACAGGAAGCAGGAGGCAGCAACAGACACCGACTAACAGGAAGTACCCCTCTTGGTTTGTGGACGGCAGCCGCTGTGGTGGCTGTGGTTAAGCCCTGACTCAGTGTCAGCGTAGAACCTCAGACATAAATATCCGCGTTCTCAGACCGTTTTCTCTGATTGAGAATGACTTCCGGATGGGTTTGGAAACGTCTTGATTTTGAAAACAGTGTCCAGATGACTACCCCTGAAACCTTTTCTACAGCAGCCTGTGAGGGTTAAGACTTTGAGCTGCACCTTGGTGCTCTTGCTGGTCTTCCTGGAGAGCTCCCAGCCGCAGCACGGACACTCAGCTGGCTTGTGTCTGTTCTTGTACACGTAGTCGCAGGAGGGGTTCTTACAGCGGCCGCGCCCTCGCGCTGTCGACAGGCCCAGATCCTGGGAGGACACATCACGTCACTACAGGTTCTCCAGAGGCAGCAGACCTCACCTCCCCCTCCCCCCCCAGAGGAGAGAGCAGCAGCAGTACTGACCAGGCTGGGAGTGGAGGGGTGTGAGAGAGGCACCACAGACATCCTTTTAACGCCGTTATCAGTCAGGATGTACTGGCTGCCCTCTGGTGGACCAGCGGAGCTCTGCGGGACGAACAGTGCTTAGGTCAGAGAGGCGGAGCGTGTGTGTGTGTGCGCGCGCGCGTGTGTGTGTGCGTGTGTAACCTCACCTGCTCCAGGGTGGCGGTCACAGGAACAGCTTGGCCCAGTTGTTTCAGGGTGTTGGGTTTCAGAGCAGACATCTTGTCACTCAGCGCTGGATAGAGAACCGAAACGTCAGAACCACACGCTCGCCACAGAACCTTCACCACAGAACCTCCACCACACACCGCATCAAACCAACACCGTCGCCTCAGAGACAAACAGGGTCAGCACCTGCACATGCTGTACCTGTGGTCGCTCTGCTGTTACTGGGAGTCCCAATCTTGCTTTTGTCCGAGGGAACAGTTATACACTGGAGCAAAGCCCTTCCTACCAGCAGGAGGACAGCAGAACTGGGTCAGGTGGTTCTGGACCGGAGCGACATAACACCGCTCATCTCATCTCAACGCTCACCTGTGTTGCAATAGGCTGGCAGGATGGGCCTCATGGGACGCTTCTGACCAATCGCAGCGCTTCTCTCCTGACCTTTTCCCTTGGGCATCGTTCTGCTGGGACTGAGCATATCCGGAAATATGGACAAACATTCATCCAGAACATGGTGAATGGCGAACGTGGTCATGACTGATATCGACGGAACTACTTACGTCAAGGCTGTCTGTGTGTACGTGGTGATGCCCTCTAGTGGCTGTGCTTCTGTAACTGCATGCTCCTCCGCGCTCTGGCTTTCTCTCTTGCGGCCGGGGGGCTTGGTGAGGCTGGGGTCTGGAGCCTGACCCTGGGCACTGCTCTGGGGCAGGGCGGAGGAAGGCTTGGCTGGGCAAGACGGTTTCTTACCCTGGTGTTTTTTGGCCTAGGATTGAAAACATGGAGATGAATTCCCACCCAACGTTGATCTTAACTATTGGTGTTTCTACATACGACATGCTGCTATATTCCTTTTGATTTACACGCCTCTTTAGGGCAACATATCTCATTCTAACCCTAACTACAAAGGTAAACCTGGTGTACGTGAGTTTGGGTCCAGCGGAGATATGGTACTCACAGAAGGCATCCACTTGCCCCCCAGGTCTCTACCACAGTTGGGGCAGGACAGGGGCTTGTGCCGGGTCACATACACGTACGGGCAGCCCACGGTCTGACACCTGCCCCTCCCTCTCCTGGTGTACGTCTTCACTGCCATCTTAAAGGATGGTTTGGGGTCAACCCCCATCCCACTGGCGGCAACGGGAACCATGACTACAGCGCCTACAGTGCTAGCTCCTGGCAACGCCGTGGGCTCCAGCAGACTCTGACAGGAAACAGGGTACATGGCAGGAAATGACAGGAGATGCAGATACTAGAACACCTGATACCCTGGAGCTAGAGCCTAAAGAATAAGATACTCCCAGGATGTGAAATTCACCTGCCCAGGTAGGAGAGTGACCAGGTGAGCGGCCTCTCCTTTCACCTGCTGTACTACTTCCTCTGTCGCTATGCCAACCATGCTGTAATCCCCGCCCAGCAGCTTCGGCTCCTCCCCCATGAGCAGTAATCCAGCTCCCGTTGAATTCTGGGGCTCGTAGTTCGGCGTGGGGGCTGACGGAGAGGAGGATGGCAGCCCCCCCTGTAGAGTCACAGTGGTGTCCTCGGCCCTCAGACTCTGGACCAGCTCCACCCTTCCGCCCAGAGCCAGGCCCCCGTCCCCACCTGGACACTCCTGAGGCTCCAGACCCCCCTGGGAGGGGTAGCTCCTGGGGAGCAGGACGTAGTTGGCCCTGGGGAGGATCTTCCGGAAGCCAGACAGATCCTGAGAGGGCATCGGGGATTTCTAACAGACAGGAAGTTGAAGTCAAGTTTAAAAAGGAAACATGGATAAAGTGTCTAGAGTGCTTCTCTTCTCTAACTTCTTCTACATTCTGTTATTGTAGCTCAAGGATGAAACAAAAAGACCTCAGAATGAATGGATTTACCAAACAGCTGCAACCTCGCCACCAAAGACTTTTTGTAAAACTTATTTGTAGTTCTTTTTTAATCATTGGAATGATTGAACTTTAACTAGTAACCCACAGTGTCGACCCCTTCCTTCTCCTGCTTGGCTTTCTCCAGGTAGAAGGCCTTGTCAGCCACGGTCAGCCTCCTCCAGCTTTCACTGATGCGTTTGTTGATCTCAGACTGCGGCATGCTGGGATATTCCTGCTGCATGGACTGATGCACGTCAAAGTAGTACAGCAGGTAGGCTGACCTATGCAGAAGTGATGACTTAGGGTTAGAACTAGACAGTAAAGATGGGTTTGGGTTGGTACTAGACAGTAGAGATGAGTTAGGGTTGGTACTAGATAGTAGAGATGAGTTAGGGTTGGTACTAGACAGTAGAGATGGGTTAGGGTTGGTACTAGACAGTAGAGATGAGTTAGGGTTGGTACTAGACAGTAGAGATGAGTTAGGGTTGGTACTAGACAGTAGAGATGAGTTAGGGTTGGTACTAGACAGTAGAGATGAGTTAGGGTTGGTACTAGACAGTAGAGATGAGTTAGGGTTGGTACTAGACAGTAGAGATGAGTTAGGGTTGGTACTAGACAGTAGAGATGGGTTCAACAGAATTTCTACCTGGGCTTCTTCTGTTTCTCTGCGTTGTCTTCGTGATTCTTGTTCCTCTTTTTCCTTTTGGGAGAAGTGACCTCCATGAGGGTGTAGCAGCTCTCCACCTCCTCCCCTATCCTGACCTCGGACTCCTCGTACACCTCCACGGTCTCCATCATCTCCATGGACGCACAGGCTATGTAGAATCCAAAACACGTGTGTTTATGTAGGTCCATATTGTCAGCATGTGTACTGCTTATCACAACCACCGTGATGTCAACATGGTCTGTACTAACAACGTACATTACAACTACTACACTGCTGTAGTATTACATTTGTGTGATGTAGAGAACACTGCTTGTTTTGACTGTTCATTCCCAGTTCAGTCGTACTTTGAAGGATGCAAACGGGTGCTTTGACAGTTGTGGTTTAAACGTTATTAGTTGACGTCATTCGTTTGCAATTGTCTAAGCAAATAGACAGTGTGGCAGTGCGGGTGGAAGTCAAACAAAACACACAACGTGTATTACTAGTTTCTATTCCACTATTGACGGAAGTGGGATTATTGGCTTGCTAGACTTAAGACTAATGTGAAACTTTTATGATGATTTTATTGTCTGTAAAGCGACTTTGAGTACCTTGAAAAGCACTATATAAATACAATGTATAATAATAATAATTATTATTATTATTATTATTATTGGGGAGTCCTCATACTGAATGTCATCCAATCAGAAGTCTCCTTATTGACACCTTACCTCACGCGCCGAACAAACCAACAGATGGTTCGAGAAAAAGGGTTTCAACACGCTGAAAAAGCTCCAGCTTTCATTGTGGACATTCAAATGAGCGGATTTCCATATTCGACGTAAATGAACCGTTATGCATTTTCAACAACGGTCTAGAAACGGTTCCCATTTTGCCCCAAGACTTGCAACAAACATGGCGCTTTGTTGCTATGGATGTCAACCAATCAGGTAACGCGATGAATATGTACGAACCAATCAGAGAGGACGTTTTAAACACGTGAAAGCGCTCGTCCATCCGCGTCTTCTCTCCTACAGGAATGGATCTGAGATCGGTAAGGAGTAAACTCTGATCGTCGTTATTCCAAGTGCCACACGTCATCTCTGTTTGTCCTCTGCTGACACATCAGAGGAATAAAACACCGATACGAATTTATAATAGAATGACAGTTTTGAAAAGAAATCTTTTTTTGCACTGGTGCATCAGACCAGAGTAATCGAACCGATGAACCACTTCGAGCACCAACTATCAAGGCGTCGAAATCGAGCACAGAGTGAACTGTACCGAGCAACATGGCGGACAAGGTGAGTACTGTAGTCTTGTTATCAGTCTGATTATTTTCACGTGTCCTGTCAGATGACTGTCATTTCTGGAAATAGCCTGTAGTAACAAGACCACACGTTAATAATGATGTCGGCAGACACGCACAACTCCGTCCTCTAACCCTTAAAATGCTGGCTTGTCCTTCGCTGTCCCCTTTTCTCCGAACAGCCTCCCGTTAGAAAACACTCACTGCTTAATACCAGTACAGTCGATGCATTTCTGGGAGCTAAACGTTTGTTTCGTTGTGATGATCGCCAGACTCGTTGTTGTTCTGCTATCCTAGGACCCTCTGAAGCAGTTGAAGGACCTTACCGAGCTCAAGAGCCAACTGGAGGAGATCCACAGACGAGTGGAGAGCGAGGTGGCCGCAGGAATCCCACAGGTAGCTGCCCACCTTATGAAGTCGTGCATGAACAAACACGAGTTTTCACAAGTTTATTTGTATTTATACTGTCATAGCCCTCTGCCATCTGGACTACTCTAGACTCTTGAGTTGTAATCCATTGGATCAGGAAAGGACATTAGACTGTTTCAGCCACTCTTCAAATAACCCATATACTGATGATCAAGAGTGTTCAGTGTACCTGCTGTACTGACAGTGTGTCATTTTCCAGGGCGGCAGTGTGCTGGGATCTCCCTTCCTGAAAGGTTTCCTGGCGGGCTACGTGGTGGCTAAACTCCGCTCCTCCGCCTTCTTGGGAGTGTTACTTGGAACAATCACCGGCATTTACGCTGCTCAGAACTATCAGGTTCCCAATATAGAAAGCACCATCAAAGACTACCTGAGCACCATGAGGAAAGGATCGAAGTAGGGGGGAAAGTTGGTCCTTGTCTGGACCTTTCTGTGGGAGGCAGAGGGCAGCGCTAGATGGCCCTATTCTGGAGCCTCTGCTCTGTTACAGTCTCACAGAGAAGCCCCCCTGTATGCACTACACTGAGGATGCTGATTTGATATAACTGGATTATTCAGACTTGACTGGCTTGCTTTGGGCCTAAGGGGGCCGCTTGCACTAAGGCAGTTATTCCCACAGACTAGGTCAAAGTGTGTGTGTAAGGCTACAAATGAATGTGTCTCAGGTTACAGATAACGTGGCAGGGATTTGGGATGCTTTCTTTTTTAATGCATAAGCATATTTTAACGAGACAAAGATGGTTGAAGCCGAAATTATATTTAGTATTGATAATATTGCGATCATGTTTCTGTATATTATGGGATTCTGATGACTGTTATCGTGTGGGATTTAAAACTTTGTGACATGCTTTACTGACAATGATAGTGATCAATGATATGGGGTCTGGCTCCCCAGCCTGTGGAAGGAGACACTGGAGGAAGGGCCTCCAGTGGGGGGGCCTCCTGGGCCTCATGGTCCTGATCTATGGCTCCCACGCCCCCCTCATCGCCCTCACCAAGGTGGATGGACAGGTTCCCTTCAGCTCTTCCTCCTGTGTGGTCCTGATCGAGTTGACTAAGTTACTGGTGTCCCTGGCTTCTCTGCTGATGACGGGGAACCTGTCTGCCCAGCCAGCCTCCCTGGCCATTGTGGTCCCCTACGCTGTGCCTGCCCTCCTCTACGCCTTCAACAACAACCTGGTGGTCCTCATGCAAGCCTACATGGACCCCAGCTCCTACCAGGTCCTCAGCAACCTTAAGATTGCCTCCACCGCTATCCTCTACTCCTTTTGCCTGGGCAAGAGGCTACTACCCACTCAGTGGCTGGCCCTAGGGATACTCATGGGGGCCGGGGTGGTCCACAGCTTCAGCAGCCTGGATCTAGAGGACCAGGTCGTGGCAGAGGCCGAAGAGAGTCCCAGGCTTCACATTACGGCCTGGGGCCTACTGCTGGTGTTGCTGTACTGTGTGGTCTCAGGGCTGGCTGCTGTCTACACAGAGATGGTCCTGAAGAGCCAACGTGTCCCCCTCAGCCTCCAGAACCTCTACCTCTACGTATTCGGAGTGGCCATCAATGGGGTCTCCTACATCTCCAGCAGGGGCAGTGAGCATGGCTTCCTGGAGGGCTTCTCTGGGACCGTGTGGGCCATCGTGGCAGGCCAGGCGGCTAACGGTCTGCTGATGTCGGTGGTTCTGAAGCACGGCAGTGGCATCACCCGTCTGTTTGTCATCTCCTGCTCCATGCTGGTCAACGCTCTCCTGTCCTGGGTCTTCCTGGGCCTGCAGCTCCACCCCCTCTTCCTGCTTCCTGTCTTCATGGTGGGCCTGGCAGCCTACCTGTACTACAAGTAGGAGGGGGCCGCCCACTGCTTTGACCTTTGAACCTACTCGTGGGCCCCTGGTACCCTCCCAGCCCTTGGAGCCTGGGAGTTGTGTGTGAGATGGGTTTTTTCTTTGTGTTAAGAGGGGATTGTTTGGGTTGGTGTGTGTGTTCTTCCTTGTTGTTTGGTTTCAAATGATGTTTTGGTGCATCACTATTTATTGTTGTTTGTGTTGGGTCATGTTCAGTTTGGGTGTGTGGATCACTGAACAAGCAATAGAAATAGCACAAAGAAAGAAAGAAAGAAAGAGAATGATCTCCTAACAACAGTATTTACCAATGAACCATTGAATGGTGTTCTTCTTCCTTTATTAATTGTCAGCTGTCCCACATGCTCATATTCTGTACCTGCACATGCCTTTATGAGGTGACAAGTGTATTCTGGACATCATTTCCAATATTAAGATTTGCTCGAGCGGTGCTATAATCATTATCATGGTTTATTTCATTTTTTACAATTTATTTTGCCAAACAATACGTCAAAGGTTTAGTTGTTTATTTTGTTGATTGTCTTTCTGAAATATTTTAATAAATAGAGATATTAATGGTACGTTGTTTCTCATTGTGTGTGCGTTACTGTGGATTGGGGGGGCAGGGGCTAGGACCCAGGGGCCGACAGGTTGTCCTTCATCTCTGCCAGGGCTGTGGGGGGAGGAGTTATCAGACCATGCTGGGAGTACCTATTCATCAGCACCAGGAGACTGACAGCATTTAGATGTGAACCACAATGTATTCCAACTGTTCAACCAGGGAGTAAGACATTAGGTGGACGCCTCACCTCTGCGTAGCTGAGCGTTGTCAGCCTGCAGCTGCTGGTTGACAGCTGACAGGTAAACAGCATCCTGAATGGCCTCCAGCAGGACACTCCTGTACCTCTCCTCCGACAGCCTCCTCTGCTCCTCACACACCTGCCGGAACACTCTGAACACCTGGGCACAGGGAGAGTACACACACACACAATAGGCAAAATAAAGATGGCTGCTGTAATTACGAAAACCCTATTGGTCCATCATGGTCCCCGTTGCCCTCCACAGGAAGATCCCACCTGAATGCTCTCGGTCCTGACCGAGTGGATCTCTTGTCTGTGTTTTTTGTGCTGGGCCTCCAGGTCTCTCTCGGCCTGCTGGGCTTCAGTGCGCAGGGCCTCCAGCTGTAGCAGGAGCAGCTTCTTCTCTCCACCCAGGACCTGCAGCTCTCTCTGGGGCCCCTCCAGCTAGGGGGCAGGGGCCAGGGGACAAGATGGTTTACTTAATGCATGTACTAATGAATTGATATGAGAGAGAAAGAGGAAGTAGGGAGAGAAACCTGTTCCTGCGCCATCTCTCTTTCGATCGTCTCCATCTCCTCTTTTATCACTCTTCCATGGTGCTCCTTGAGTCTCTCCCTTTGCTCCTTGGCTTTGATGTATTCAGCCTGGATAAGGGTCAGGGGTGCCCCAGGGGTTAGAGGTCAAGGGTTACCTGTTTTAAGAAGTGACCTGGTTTTAGAAGTCAGTATGAATACCTGTTCTGAGGGGTTTGTTTTCTCCCCGCTGACCCCCTGCCTCTCCTCTTCCTGTCTGAGAGCTGCTCTGAGCTGATGGATCCGACCCACTCTCTCCTGAAGCTTCTCCTCTCCCACACCGCCCTCTGTGGGCGAGAAACACACCTCTTAACCTCTCATCCAGCCTCTACTGGCCTCTGGTAGCCTCTCATCCAGCCTCTGTTAGGATCTCATCCAGCCTCTACCGGCCTCTGGTAGCCTCTCATCTAGCCTCTACCAGCCTCTGTTAGCATCTCATCCAGCCTCTACTGGCCTCTGTTATCCTCTCATCCAGCCTCTACCGGCCTCTGTTATCCTCTCATCCAGCCTCTGTTAGCCTTTCACTCAGCCTCTCCAGCAGCCTTCTCACCGAGCTTCTCGCTAACCCAAAGTGGCGTGTGTGAGGTACCTGTGAGATGTTTAGCGATCTCCTCCCTCAGCTGCTCCTGCAGCACGTGCTTCCTGTCCGCCGCCTGGCTGCCATCCTTCACCCTGCTGCTGTGCTCCCCAGCGCTGTCTGTGCTGCGGTCAGCACTGGCTTCTGTTGGCATGGACTGGAGGGCGTGACGTTCCTGCCGAAACACACGTCTTCACCTCACCACATGCTCAAACAGGGATATACATCTAACAGTAAACCACAGTAGAGGAGGTACTTACTGTGTCTTCCATGTCCAACGAGAAAGTGAGAAAAGAGAGGTTGTTGTGTCTGGAGTTGATAACCTAGGCCTGAAATATTAATAGTCCGAGCTCACATTTCCTGGTCCCTGCTGCCTAGGTGTCAGGTGACCTAGGTGCGGACTGTGTGCATCTTAAAGCACATTCCATTTTCATCATTGTTTCAAGTATGGAAGGGAAAATCTGGGATTTGAACCTTAGGTGTGCCTTATTGGAAGGATTCACCTTTTTAAAGCCGGTCAGGTTCTCCACCTGCAACTATCTGGACAAATCTTTTGTAGTGTTCTCTAGTGTCAATGGGGATTATAGCTTTTATATGTAAGCGATGGCAAAGACCATAGTAGTTGGATGTTACAAGACATTGTTCTGGTCAGTGGGACACTGTCAACTGTGTTTGGTTTTGGTTATATTTATTGTATCTTGGTAGGTGCAGTAGATGCATATACTGTAGAACTCATTTTATTAGGGAAAAGCATACTTTATTAGGCACCCCTGTTAAGTCCCCAACTACAGTACTGAACCATCTTGTGAAAGTGTGATTTAAAAATGCAATCGTATAGCTTCATGAAAATCTTTGACAGCAAAATCCTAATGTAACACAGTTTCCCATCTCTAACTTTTCATCCACTCATTGAATTGAGTATATATTGCAAAAGAAGTTACAAAAGAAATATTAATGTTGACGATTAGTATGGTATAGTTTTCTGGTAGCTTAGGAATCAAATCAAAAAGGATTAGCATGATGCTAACATGAATGATGAGGAATGAAAGCCATCATTGAGCGTCCTGACAGCAGGAAAGGAGCCGTCACGTCTCTGGACTCGGGCGGTTACTTATCTAGAAACAGCAGACAGAAACACCGTTAAAGACACTCATGTGTATAGGTGCAGGGATGTTGCGGCTCTCTGTCACTGCAGCACACTCACCAGCCTCCATCTCCACGGTCTTCAGCATGGGGAGAATGCGGTGCATTCCTGGGGCTGGCTCGGGGGCTGTGGGGAGGAACGGTGGTTAGGGAGGATGTCATCAACACTGCTCAACGCTAGCACTGAGGGTGGCCCCCAACACTGATCAACGCTAGCACTGAGGGTGGCCCCCAACACTGATCAACGCTAGCACTGAGGGTGGCCCCCAAACGCTGCTCAACACTAGCATTGGAGGTGGCCCCCAAAACTGCTCCACACTAGCACTGAGGGTGGCCCCCAAAACTGGTCAATTCTAGCATTGGAAGTGGTCCCCAACATTGCTCAACACTACTATTGGAAGTGGTCCCCAACACTGCTCAACACTAGCATTGGGGGTGGCCCCAGGTTGACCCTGCTGAGCCTAGCATAACAGTACCAGCTGTATTGCGGTTCAGCGTAGCACAGGATCATCCTTCTTCCTACCTCCACCACAGGTGGGCCTGCCGCGCATTCCGGTGTCGGGAACAGGGTTGCCATCGTTGTCCACGCACCAGCAGAAGCCAGTGGAGTGCCAGCACTGCATGGGCTTGAAGTGGCCTTGCTCATCACACTGAGGCTGGTAGAAGCCAGGGTGCACAGCCTTAGCCTGCAGGCGACACTTACTCTGCAGAGCCTCAGCTGAGGAGGCACCAGAGAGACGACCCGGGGGATAGAGAGGGTTATGGCTAGGGTTAGGACAGGGTTAGATATATGACAGGGGTAGAGTTAGGACAGGGCTAGGGTTAGGACAGGGCTAGAGTTAGGACAGGGCTAGGGATAGGACAGGGCTAGGGTTAGGAAAGGGCTAGGGTTAGGACAGGACTAGGGATAGGAAAGGTTTAGAACAGGGTAAGTACAGGGTGCAGGACTGACCTGGTACATTGGTGGGTTTCTGGGCCATCTGGAAGATCAGCCAGTGACGCATCCAGGTCTCAAAGTTCTGAGGAGAACCAGAACACTGGAGGTCAGGGACGGAAACATTCATCTGGACTAAGTAGACATCAAGGAAAGATTTGTTTGTGTATGTGTGTTTGTGTGTGAGAGTGGGTGTGAGTATGTGTGTGTGTGTGTGTGCATGTGCCACGCTCACCATCCACTCCTCCGACCCCATCTGAGCCTGCAGGCTCTGGACATTTTTCAGGAAGCTCTGGGTGAACTCAGGCAGGGAAACATTCTGGTCCAAACACACACATACGGATCAGGGAACGCAAGCCTGATTTCGGCTCTATAAAATCCTTGCGGGTCGAGGTTTGTCCAGAGCTACTCTAGGACACGCGGTTGATGTGGTGTAACAGTATTTTAGCGGTGCGATGTGATTGTTACCTGCAGGAGCTCTTTCACCTGCTTCTCCACAGACACAATCACGGTGGAGTCCAGTTCCTGAAGGGAGAGCATCCAGTAATAGTCAAGAGAGGGCAAAATCACTGTCCTCAAATAGTATATGTGTTTCTCCAATGCCCAAAATAAAAACAAACTCTGATAATGACATATGGTTAGTTAGAGGAAGTATAGGGGTTAGAGGAGGAAGTGGGAGCTAGGATCTGCCGCCCCCTAGTGCTGGCTTCAGTGTCCTACACTCATCGGAGTCTGGTCTTTCTTGGCCTCCTCGTGGGCGACATCCACAAGCAGAGGCATGTTGTTCATGGGGACGTGCATCCGGACAGGAGCCACTGCTCAGACAAAAGGAACACACCTTATGACCCAAACCCCTGTATCGCTGCTAATGTTCCTCCATCCATCCGCCCATCACCTTGATGAGGTCTTTATTGCATTATTTTGATGCGTTTTGTGCCCCCTGCTCCTCACCTTGGGACCTGCTGGCGATCCTTTTGCTCAGCTTGTCTGCGTTCTTCTCCAGGTTGTGGATCTGGCCCCTCTGGGAGATCACCAGGTAGGCTGAGAGGGCCTGGCTGGCCAGAAGCAGACATGCTAGCACTGTCAGCCCCGCCACCTTGAAAGCTCGCCTGTTTGAGCCCCTGTGGGAGGTGGGGCAGGATCAGACAGGAGGGTGGGGAGAGGGTCAGGAAGAGCAACAGGGAAATAGAGTTACGCATTTCGGAAAGTAACAGAAAGAAAATAAAATATGAAAATAATAGAGAAAAAACATATATTTAACCGAAAGCAACTGCCATAGAGAAGGGTGAAGAGTGAGGTTTTGCAGAGATTGATTATTATTCCACAACATTTTTGTCGTGAACTACAATTTGAGTTGTGTGTAAGGTAGAAATCGATGATAATGTTTCATTCGGTCTTGTATGTCTATTGAGCTGCCAGAGCCAATTAAATAGGAAGGATCACTAGTTACTAGGCAGATGCAGCTTCTGAAGCGATCACGGTTAAGAATGAAGTATTGTGGAAATGTTAATTATTCAAACTTTACGCAGAAACTATAAATATTCATGTAAATAATTATGAATTTAAACATTTTTATAGTAAAAGTGGAAAATTATAGCTGAATATTTAAAATATGTGCAAAAAGTCACAAAAAAGCAAGTCTAAACTAAACAGTAAAATTAAAGTTTTCAGGTTTGAAATACAAATAGTATTGTTAGAATGCGTATTCATCAATATATTTTCCAATTCTATTGGATATTTGTAGCTTAATTTATTCAATCTTTCTCACCCTCTGGGGGGTATGGGGGAAATAAGTGCCTCCTCGCTCCCGGTGCGCCGCGGTTCGTGCTCCTCCATTCTAATAAATTGTTTTAGCAAAAACAAAGAAAAACTTGTAGGTGACTGATGCAGCACTGTAACCTCCTGTAAATAAAAGCTGGGTTCTGTTAGTGTGAAGGTTATGTTAGACCTGTAAAAGGAGGCAAGCTGGTGGACTGGAAAACCCCGGACAAGAGAGGTGTAACACAGCTGCAATTATATCTGCGATTTCATTGGTCAAATCGCTTATGATCACTTGTTGTTACAGGCAGATAAATCTGAAGTGAATAGAGTTGTCTGTGTGGTAAGAAGAGGCCCTAATGACCTTTGCCAAACTGTATTGATGAATGTATCAAAACCGTACAACTAACCTGTGCTAATAAAGGATTTTCTAATCTCTTTATGAGATAGACTAGGTCCCAGCTCATATAGAAGATGCAGAGTATGCCGTGTGCCCGCATGCATGTCTACAGTTGAAATGATCAAGATTCCTTGTTGTTAATGTCTTAATTTAGAAACATATTTGAGTTAGAACATGTACGAATGACAGAATGTAGTGTAATCAGTAATTCACATGACTTTAACCCTCATACAATTGTACATGATGCTTATGCATTCAAATGATCCTACTGGCTTGAATGAAATTTTACAACACACAGTATCGAGCGCAGAAATCCTACTATGTACTCATACAAAGTCAAATTCTCATTGGACTAAATTCTTTAACTGGGAGATACACTGGGTGTTTTCCTACAAGGAAGTGATTCCAAAAAGTGCTTACGGACTGTGTTTTATAATCCACAAAATAAAATTAGATCTCATCTCATAAACCCCCTATGTTTTGGGGTCTATCATGTTGTTATGCTCAGTGGCCGATGCTCTCTTGTAAAAGCTCTCTCTTGTAAATCGCTTTGGATAAATAAATGACAAAAACGAATGTAAATAATACATCCTCAAACTATTCCTGTACAGTAGTTCTCATATAATACATCCATAAACTACACCATAGTATTTCCAGTATCTAGTTCATCCTCCAAATACTGCTGTCCTTGTAGTATAGTATACCTCCAAATACTCCACAACAGTATTTCTAGTTTTGTACACACTACCCCCCACCCCTGCTTGCTAGTTGGTACGGACATGTGTGTGAGTGTGTGTGTGAGTGTGAGTGTGTGTGTGAGTGTGTGTGTGTGCGCGAAGACAGTGGGTTACACAGGATGAGCAGGAGCAGAGCCTAGAGGTGAGAACATGACTGAAGAAAAAAAAAAGTATAATTGTAATTGTATAGTCTGTACATAATCATTTATCCAAGCCTCTGCCCCCCTCCCCCCTCCCTGTGTGGATTCACCTCACCTCACCTACCTTTTTTACTTATTGTTATTGCCCCCACCCCCCTATCCCTGTGTACACTTTCTAATCTTTTACCTCACACCCTTACCCTTGTGTGCTTTGCGAGACTGTGTGCCGTTGCTACGAAGGAGTTTCCCCCGGGATAAATAAAGTAATCTGAATCTGAATCTGAATGACGAAGCAATCTGCACAGTGAATCTGTCTGATCAGGTCATTTACTCCGTCAAAGGAGCTGACCTCTTCCCTTTTCCACTTCTTCTCTCTTCCTCTCCTCCACCCAACCACACCCCTCCCTCCATCCCTCCACATCTTTATCAGCACTGAGCTATCCCTTCCCCTCTTCTCTCACCTCCTTCTCTCTACTCTTTCATCCGTCTTCCACTTCCTCGTTTTTACGTAACAGCCCCCTGCTTGCACGTGAGATAAGTCATGTGACCTAACCATTGCCCAGGGTCACAAACTAAAGGTTAGAGGCCTGACATTTACCAGCATGTTGGAAGCAGAACACACACACATGCGCACACATGAGTGCACATGCACTTAAACACTCACACTACCCACACTGAGATGACGCACACACACACACACCTCCATCATAGTATGCAGGAGACCTACAAGGTAACATTATTCAGTTGAGTCAGGTTAGCACTCAGCTCTCAGCTAATATCACTCTGCCCTGTCTGACCCACGTCTGTGCTCATAACACTCAGCACACACTGCTGGGGACCTTTGCTAGGAGAACTACCTACAGTAACTAACACCTAAAACTGTCTAGCTTTTAATTTATTTTTATTTATTACTGGCAGTTTTTTGGGTTTATATCAATCTGGATCGGCAAAAGAAGAAAGACAAGAGACAACCAAGGTCAATCAACATTTATTTGTACAGCCCTTTTTACATTTATTCATTTAGCAGACACTTTTATCCAAAGCGACTTACAAGAGAGAGCTTTACAAAAGAGATTTGGTCACTGAGCATAGCTTTTTACAAAAGAGCTAATATTTGCTAAATATTATGTTAATTAATGTGTACGCGCGGATTCGGATAACGCCAGAGCTACTATGCTATGTTATCCATGAGACGATCAGTTATAATGCAGCCTCCGACCACATGGTGTCGGTAATGCCGTTAGTCAGTTTAACAAGCTCACAGAATAACAGAAGAAGATCGACATTCAGCTAGTTAGTGGTGGAGAAGTTTTTAAAGAGGAAAAATTAAGACAAAAGTGGTGCTGGACACCCCCAAAAGACTAAATGTGTGCCAAAATACAATCCCGACTTCATTTCGTATGGATTTGTGAACGTGGGTAGAGAGGAAGAGCCGAGAGCCCAGTGTGTGGAGTGTGGGCTGACGCTGTCTAATGCAATTTTGAAGTCCTCGAAGCTACAGCGGCACCTAGTTAATGAAAGCTTAATAAACATCTTTGTGGTGATCACATTTTATCATGTCATTGTATTATTTATTTAACTTAACTACTTAAGGTTTTAGCTTGTTAGCATGTTAAACTGTACGTGGATTTGATATATTATTGAATACAAATGAGTGAGGTGTGGGAGGAAGTGGGAGTTAGGATCTGCCGCCCCCTAGTGCTATCTCCAGTGACCTACACTCATCAGAGTCTGGGCTTTTTGTATTTGTTTTCTACCTGAGCAAGATGATATAAAATAGTATTTCATGGCTAAGGCTTTGAGTTACTTCTGAAACAATTTGGCAATATGATTATATTGGTCTCATGTGAGCTTTCTATAAATAAATACATTGTGTAACAAATAATATACATTATTGTTGCCAGCTAAAGTGTGTGTGTGGGTGTGAATCAACATGACTTTAGCAAGCTTGGCACCTGATAAACGAGCCAACAAACAGGAATGTAAAGATCAAAACCAGCTTTCATTGATAGGAGGTCCCTGTAAACCAGACAGACCAGCTGACTGCACACAGACTGAGCCAGACCCAGGACTGGTTTAGCTGTAGTCCACAGACTATGAACACAGTAACCTGCTCATGGACCTGCATTCCCCCAAGATCAGACACTGACAGACTGAAGATGGGTCGAGGAGGGGCAGGAAGAGGAGAGAGAAAAAAAAGAAACATAAAAAAGTAAAACAACGGTGAAAAATACAGTTGTGTTTATTTTGCAAATTAAAAAGCACAGATAATATTAGTAACACAGTAAAAATTATTGACAACAATTACAAGTCATTATCTTACAGACTCCGGGATATTAGTACCGTTTTAGCTGTTAATGAACCCTTTAATTATGAATCCTGTAAATGAAGTTTCTTTGTGCACCAGTTGGCAGTGGGAGACAGGAGGCAGCCATCTTGTGAACACAAATTAAGTAGTAGATGGTTCAGAAGATGACACTGAGTCTCTCAAACGACTGAACTGCAGTATGTATAGTATTGTATACCCTGAAAATACTCCAATACAGTATTTGTAGTATAATACATCCTCAAAATACTCCTGCACAGTATTTCTCATATAATACATCCATAAAATACGCCACAGTATTTATAGTATCTAGTTCATCCTCCAAATACTCCATTCCTTGTAGTATAGTTTACCTCCAAATACTCCAGAACATGATTTCTAGTTTAGTACACCATCAAAATACCCCAGTGCAGTATTCTTTTGTATAGAGCACCCTGGAAACACTCCAGAATGGGTTTCTAGTCTAGTACATGTGTGTTGATGCATCTAAATCTGTTTTAGGGTTCCCTCAACTCAGCCCCATTCTGGGGCGTATTTTGCAACCTGTATCTATCTCAATGCACATAAGATACAGGGTTGGAACATACAAATTACATTGACATTATGTTTGGACGTTTGTACAAAAATATTGCAGTGCGAGCAGCTTTGTTATGTATTGGAAGAGGTTACCGCATCACAGAAGAGAAGGTGAGGTTCTACTTTTACATTCACAATCACCATTTCCTAGATGTACCACTGTGAATATTGTGCTTTTATCTTCTGGCTATGACACCCTTTAAGATGAACCTCAAGGACTAAAACCTAACCTGGCCAGAACCAAGTACCTAACCTGGTCGAAGAGTCATAGTAAATATCAGAGCAGAAAGACCAGAACGAATGTGACATGAGACGAGGAAGTGAAACTGAACTGAACTGTTCAGTCTCGTAGTTACATTCTACAATAACGCACTCTGACAGCACAGTAGAAAAGTTGAAACCAGTGTAAAAAAAAAAAAAAAAAAAGGAAGAAAGAAAGTCAAATCTAAATGTGAACACGTATCTACTGGCATACCTCTCCTGGCCGTTGTATTAACTAGTGGACAAGGCTACAGCATGTAGCCAGTGTTAGCAAGACATCCCACTTAGCTTTCATGAAGAAACATCAAGGCATATTCAAACCAATGTCAAGTGCTTTATCTACATCACTTCACTGGGACACCAGCAGTGTTGATTCTGCTTAGCTAATGTTCTAAACAGAGTGTAAGACAGTTAGTTGAAAGGACTGACACTAGAGTCCAAGTCTCCCTCTTCCTCCACAAACCGTGAAGTCAATGGATTCACAGCCATCTGTTCTCTCGTCTTCACCACCCCTGATTTGTGGTCTGACGTGGTACAGTCCTGGGCTGGGTCCATATATCCGGGCTAGACCATGGGGAAGGCCAGGGAATCTCAAGAGGATGCTTGGAGAGAGTGGAGTACATGTCAGGCTGCAGGCCAGTGGAGACTGGCTGATCCAAGCGACAGTCTCTGTACTCCCTTCCCTCTGTTGCCCTCAGCCTCTTTCTGAAGACTGTGAGCACAGCTTTATGGGTCCACGTCGCCATAGTAGCGGTTAGAGTACCTTTCCTTTCAATAAAGTCAGTAGGACTTCTTTCAGGAGTTGAGGGGTGAACATCCCCTATTTTCCTTCTCCTTGATCACCCCAGGGGTTTAGCAGTGGTACAGTCCGCTGAGCTGTGACAGCTAAACCCCCCCACTCCTTTTCCACCCCTGTTCGCTAGCTGGTACGAACCAGCTCCTGTCGGAGCCAGCCGGGTAGAGACTGACCCATCCTGTACAGCAGCTTGGACAGCTCCATGTTGTGGTCCCTGTAGTAATCTTTCAGGAATGCCTGGGACTGAAACAGAGGGTGTGGTGGGGTGTGGGGAGGGGGGGGAGGGGGTGTGGAGGAGAGATTCGGAACGAATTACTAAAGGATTTGAATTCCCTGCAAGTAAGGGGAATTGCTTCACTGAAGGACACAACGTCATGTAGCCACAGCCGGGAATCAAACTCACAACCATGAGCCCAACGCCTTAACCGCTGAGCCACGCAATGCCCCAAACACTTGAATCTCTACAATCCCAGCGATCGTACCTCAGGGTCCATGTCAGGGTACTGGCGCCCTTTGCTCTTCCCCAGACACTTGGTCTTCCCCCCCTCCAGCAGCTGGCACCAGAAGCCCTTCTTGGGGTCGAATCTGTGGACAGGAAGTAAGGACAGTCACTTCCTGTGACAAAGCTCTTTCCTGGACACACACCGGCGTGAGGTGACTTTGGAGGAAACTTGTAGAAGACAACAGACTTACGCCAGGATCTTGTGGTAGTTAAGGGTGTTCTCCAGAGCGAGAAACTTCTGGATCTTGTCCATGACTGAGGCCGGCTCAGTCTTCAGCATTTGACCATCCAGAACCAGAAACTGGACAGAGACAGAGATAGGGAAGTGTATGATAAGACACAGAGTCCCCTGTGGTCCACGACAGACACAGATAAAGACAGACAGTACATGACAGACACAGATAGAGGGCGATAGAGCGTACATGACAGAAGTAGAGGCTCCTTGACAGATACAGAGATGGGACACAGTGGGGTACCTGGCTGGAGTGGTAGTGAGACAGCCAGCGCTCCAGGTGTGTGGCGTACCAACCCGGGACCAGACAACGCCTCTGGAGGATACGCAGTTTCACAGGGGCATTGTGGGTAGCTGTGATTACCTCGTGGAAGGCGTACCTCAGCGCCACTGGGTCGTTGTGAGCCCTCTGGTGCTATGGACAGAAAAAAAGGAATGAGAGAGGAGGAAGAGAGAGATGAGGTGTAGAGAAGGGTCAAAAAAATAAGGAAAGAGGGGTGGAGAGAGAGACAGAGGAACAGAGAAAAGAGGCGTAAGAAAAATTATGACATTTTGTGGAACGAGAATCAGGATTGCGTCACTGCTGTGCCCGTGGTCGCGCAACGCACCTGGTACCAGGAGTAGGCGCGGTCGGCAGGGTTGATGAGGATGGTGATGATCTTGGCTTTGGGCAGGAGGGCCGCCGCTCTCTCCGCTGCCACCTCGGAGTCAAAGTAGTTGGCGCTCTTCTCGAAGTAGTAGTCCGAGCTGGCGTTGGAGGGCAGGGGGAAGTACTCCATGTACCTGGAAGTACCACACACACACACACACACACATATATCTAAATGTCTGATTTGAGCTTCCTGTTTTATGAATATATACTTGGTGTTTATGTATGTGTGGAATCATACTGTATGCATCGTTCATGGGTGTTGGAAAGACAGCTAGTCTACACACCAGTCGATCCCACGGTGGTAATTGTGTCCGTTGAAGAACTGGATCTCCTCGAAGGTCTCCTTGCTGGGGTAGTTACTGGTGAGGTCTGGGTGCATGCCCAGGAACAGGTACAGGGCTGTGGTTCCTGGGGAAGGATTCATTCATGAGAACATCAGAACCCAGCGAGTCCCTAGAGACTTCCTGAGCCCTGGGAAATTAACTGGTCTCAGTAGTGACTGGTCTCAGTATTCACAGCCCCAGGTGAAACCGCCCACCCACAACTTTACCACACATCCCTGTAAACCAGGAGCAAAGCTACAACTGGTAGCAGTTTTAGTCCTAGTACCACTACCTAGCAGCAACCAGTGTACCAGTAATAATCCCAGGCAGTACTGATACCCAGGGCAGGGCTGGCAGTACCGGTTCCGGCCAGCAGGGGAGTCTCTCCTACCTGTCTTCTGGGGACCGATGACAAGCAGCTTGGGGAAGCGGTCACAGATCTTCTCTTTGGACCAGATGTCTTTGTGCCTTTTGTCCTCACAAGGATCCTGAAGGCATCAGAGACGAATAGCAGTATTTACTATTGGTATCTACAGCCATGTTCTTTTCTATGTGTGGCTACTGCTACACTAGAGGTGTCCTGCCTTGGTCCTCGAGGGTCAATGTCCTGTTTTTTACACGTTTCCCAACTCCAGCACACCTGATTTTAATGAACTGGTCATTATCAAGCTCTGTGGAAGCCTGATCATTAGAAGCAGGTGTGCTGGAGCAGGGAAACATCTAAAACCTTCAGGACGGCGGCCCTCGAGGACCAGGACGGGAACACCCCTGTGCTAAACCACATCTCACTAATGCGTTTCTTTTCTAACACATATGACGGCAGTTGACATTTCAGTGTGACGAAGCGGTCAGTGTTGTTCCACACCTGCCAGAGGGGGTCTTTGTCTTGGGGGAACAGGCTGAAGTACTTCTGAGCCAGCTGGACAGGGGCCAGGGTCTGCAGACGCAGGTGTGTCCAGGTCTCGATGAAGGACACCAGCTTCTTAAAGGTGTACAGGCCCAGGCGGTCGTTACCATAGTTACTCAGGTGGGTCATGAAGATGCTGATCTGGTGGGCAGGATGGAATATTCAGACGTTAATACTCTTGGTGTGTGTGTGTGCGTGTGTGCGTGTGTGTAACTTACAGGGTTGAGGAGGACAGTTAGGAACAGCTCTCCTCCATTGATGAGTTTATCAAGCTCGTTAGGACTTCCTGGGTACTCCTTATAGAAGATGGTGTGTGTGAAGAGTCCGCATGTCTGCCGAGGTAAAACCTGTCACACACACACACACACAGTCAGCCCCAGGGGCCTACTCTGGCCAGAACAGCCGATATCCCCAGGCATGAATCATGCATTTCTCAGGTAATAAAATTCATAGTATGCATCTGGTTTAGCCAGAGAAAACCTTTTATTCACCGAGTCTATATGGAAATTTCTGGAAATTGCACACACAGCTAGATGTCTGAGGAACTGGATGGAGCTTTCTTAAGGACAAAAGAAAATCCCACAAACAAATCTACTGATACCTGGCACGGGAAATAAGCGAGGGAGAAGAGGGGAGGAGGGGAAGAAGGGAGGAGAAGAGGAGTGGAGGAAAGCGATGAGATGTACGATGCTGAAATGTGTGTGTGTGTGTCTTACGCTGATGTCCCTGTGTATGAAGCCTCGTCGGTGGCGGGCAGGTTTGAGGTGGGGGTATTCCTCCGTGCTGGTCACCTTGATGCCCCACACCCTCCTCCAGGCCTCGTACAGCTGCAGGTGCACCGGGTACACCCCCGAGTGGTGGGGGGCCACGGCGTAGCCCATGGTGGTGGTGATCCCGTGCTCCTGGAGGGAGGGACGGCAGGAGGATGAAGCAGCTCCCCCAGAATCTTTGTCCAACATTTGCATCATCACCCACACAGACCGTTATGACCCAAACAGACCGTTACGACCCACACACTGCTGGAAGCTAACATTACAGGAAGCGCCGAAGCTAGCTGGCTTTGTGGCTACGCTGCTACAGCCCCCGCGCTCGGCCCTGGCCTGGCCCCGCTCTCCCTCACCCACCACGGCAAACTTCTTGTTCAGCAGCATCTGCTCGGCCAGGACAGTCTGGTTGTGGAAGAGGTGAGGCTGCATGTGGCTCCACATGTGAGGGAACCACCAGAACTCCTTCCCATAGGAGAGGAGGAGGTCATCCCCCAGGTCCTCCTCGTCCGTACCTGGAGGGGAAGAGGGGGGGGGGGGTCAACCACAGAAATGACCACACCGCTGATCCAGGGATACACACACGCGGGCGAGCGAGGTAGGAAGGAAGGCAGGTAGACCGCTCGCTCTCTCACCTGCATGGAAGAACTTTCCGGAGAAGCCCAGGTTGAAGGTGAAGTTCGGCACATGGGAACGCAGTTCTCTCTGGGTCTCCAACAGAGCCTGGGGGAGGGGGGGGGGAGAGAGTGAGCAAGGTCTCTCACATACACACACACACACCCACCCACCCACACACACTTCCACACACAGTTCTCACCTCGACGTCTTCCACCTTCATGCGTGTGCCCTCCTTGCCCACGAAGATGTCGTCTATGTCCACCAGCAGGTGGCGCTCCAGGGACAGGGAGAGCCTCTTTCCTGTCAGGAAGGCCAGCGCGTCCACAAACACCAGCTTGTGGAGCCAGAAGTTCAGGTTGTTTCCAAACAGAACCCTCTGGATGCCGTCATGCAGACCCAAGTCCTGCACCTGCACACGCGCGCCAACCTGTTAGCTAATCATCCATTACCAGGGCTCGTGCTCTCACAGCCCGAATCAAGTTCACCCAAAGTATTTGGTTCTGCTTGTCTCACCACGGAGGTCAGCAGGGCGGCTCCTAGCCCCAGCGACGACACGCTGTCGGCAGACTGGGTCTTGGCCAGCAGGACGGGCTGGTACGTGGAGTGGTTGGACTGGAAGACGGTCCAGTCGTCTCCGGGGAGGGGCCCTGGGAGGGGCTGGCCGGAGCGAGTGATGAAGAGGAGGGGTGAGCGGGGGTTGACGCTGCAGTCCTTCAGCCCCAGGTGGGAGTGGAGGTAGAGGGGAAAGCCCTTGAGCTGGGCGCTCAGCAGGCTGTTCTCGTTGGCCTGCAGGAGAAGAGGGAGAGAGTCGGGCGAGGTGAGTGAGGAGGGTCCCATTCTCACGTCTCGATCCCCATGACAACCACGTCCGGGATTCAGAGCAGAGTGAAGGTTGCTGTCTGAGAGGACAGGTGACAAGTTAACATTCACACGGTGCCACGAGCGCACACGCACACACACACTCTCTCTCTCTCACACACATACACCACATTGATTAAAACCCCTCACCTTGCCCAGCGAGGCATGGGTACACAGTGTTGCTGAGCACAGACACTGGATGTGAGAATCCCTCATGTCAAATTGTGTCATTAAGATGCAGATGCATGTTTGTCCCACCGTCCCTCCATCCCTCCGTCCCTCCATCCCTCCATCTCTCCGTCCCTCCATCTCTCCATCCCCTGCAAGCCTGCTTTTGAATCCCACTAGGTCTACCCAGCCCACCCCTGCACCACCATCCCCCTGCCTGTTATGACAATCATGAGAGGGTGAGAGAGGAGAGAGACAGGTGGAGGAGAGAGAGAGAGAGAGCGGTGCAGAGACAGAGAAAAGGAGGAGGTGGAAGAGGAGGGGGGTGAGACGGAGAGAAGCGGGTGAGAGAGGGAGGAAGGAGTGAGGGAGAGGAGGGGGTGACAGACAGTCACGGTGTAATGTTGTGTTTGACTGGCAGGTTTCTCTATCCTTGTGAATCTCAAGTCACTGCAGACAGTGAAGGAAAGACAGAGGTGTGAGATGACGAACCATAGAGGCTGTGTCCTAACCTCACGAGAGGTTACCGCACCCTCTGTGTGTGTGTGTGTGTCTTACCTTGAAGAACCCAATGATCCCCACTCCGTACTCCACGCAGTACTTGTCCAGAAGCTCTCGGTTCCAGGCGTCCAGGTTCACGTACTTCAAGATGTTCTCGTAGACGACCAGCGTGAACCTCCCTCGCTCCCCGTCCGTCAACGTGGGCATGTCCCCCTTCCCGGGAGCGATCTCCATCCGGTACCGGAATCGTCCGGACTCCAGGATGGCGACGATCTCCTGGCCCAGCTGGGAGTATTGGCTCTCTACGAACACCAGAACCACTGGGTCAGTCCTGGGATTGGATGCCCCCGCTTCCCCTGGCCCCTCCACCACCCCCTCCAGACCCTCTCGGAAGGGGAGGAGCCTGGACAGGGTCACGGGAGGCTCCAGGGACGGCCCCTCGGCCCCGCCTCCTCCCGAGGGCTCCAGCTCCCGTTTGACGCCATACAGGAAGTAGGCGGACACGAAGACGCTGAAGGCGCAGAAGAGGAAGAGGAGGAGGAGAGAGGTCTGCAGGGGCAGGAAGCGGACCAGCCGGCGCAGACGAGACGCGCATCCCAGCATCATCCCAGCCCCGCCTAGCGACACGCCCCGCCTAGCGACACGCCCCCTCTACAGTGTCTAGGGCTGGTGTGATTGGTTGAGCCAGATAAGTGTGTTCACAGTCTAGGTAACGCAGGCTGGTGCTGGTGCTGTTGGCTCTCCCTCATGACGCTCCCCTGCTTATGTCACCATGTCACAGGCCTGGAGGGCTCAGCCAACGGGACACTCTACTGCCCTTCGGGGGTTGGAACAAAGGGAGGGTTACACCTGGAGAAGGCAGCTGATTGGCTCGGTCACTTGTCCGTTAGCAGAATTTGCCGACCGCATCAGTGCGTGTTGTTGTCCACTTCTGGCTGCGGGGTGATGTCAGGGGAGAGTGATGTCATACAGGTGATGTCAGAGCCTTGTTCTGGTCAGCTGACCTAGACAAAGACAAAGCATAAGATAAATTCAAACGGCTGTCCTAACCTTCTAGTTTGGTCCAACCTTACTCAAGCACAGCTCAGTAGCCCTGGTCTCTATTCTGCAATCCTGGCATCTATTCTGCTACCCTGGCCTCTATTATGTTGCCCTGGTGTCTATTCTGTTGCCCTGGCCTCTACTCTGTTCCCCTGGCCTCTATTCTGCTACCCTGGCCTCTATTCTGTTGCCCTGGTCTCTATTCTGCTGCCCTGGCCTCTATTCTGTTGCCCTGGCCTCTATTCTGTTGCCCTGGCCTCTACTCTGCTTCTCTTATTGTGTTCTTGTGTTTGGAATGTGATTGTTCTGTGCGTCTTTGCTATGTTTTAATTTACACTCACTGGAGACTGGTGAGGCCACATTTCCAGACATGGATAATAAAGTTTATCTATCCATCTGTCCTGGCCTTTGCTACTGCCTGCTGTGTAAGGAAGGGGGGGGGGGGGGGGGTGGAGAGAGAGCGAGCGAGCGGGAGAGAGCGCGAGAGCGGGAAAGAGCACAAGCTAATTTAATTTCCCACACTGTCTCTAGCTGCCCGATCGGTGCTCGAGGGCAGAAGAAATGTGAAAACTTAAAAAGATGACTTACATAAAAAATATGTGGGGAAAAATAGAGGGCTCAGAAGTGGGTGAGGGAGTAGGGAGAGGTGGGGGAGACTAAGCCTTGGGGAGGGGGGGGGGGTTAATGAAAGAAATGAGAACATTGCTTGGAGGGAGGGAGGTGTTTTCTATAGTCTGGATATCTACTTCATTATTATGATACACAAGCCAAGATGGCCGATCGTCAAACACAGAAGTACCATGGCTGCCTGAACCACACCCAGACTTCCTGCATCACCCTGCTGCTTCTGTTCAGGCCAGCCCAGCATAACAGCCACCCAGCCCAGCATAACAGCCACCCAGCCCAGCATAACAGCCACCCAGCCCAGCATAACAGCCACCCAGCCCAGCATACAGCCAGCCCTGCATAACAGCCAGCCAGCCCTGCATAACAGCCACCCAGCCCAGCATAACAGCCAGCCCTGCATAACAGCCAGCCAGCCCAGCATAACAGCCACCCAGCCCAGCATAACAGCCAGCCAGGCAGCCACCAAGACAACAGAAACAGGCACACACTCAGCTTTTCCCTCCACATCTCTAGACTCCAGACCAGAAACATGTCTTGTTCATCATAAGACAGACACACACACACACACACACAGAAGGATGGCATGGCTTCCAAACTGAGACAGGCATGAAGACAGACAGGAATAAAGATGCAGCTAGCAGACAGACAGGTGTTGCTAGTAGACACAGGCAGACCAATACAAATATACAGGAAGACAAACAAACAGACAGACATATGAGAGGGCAGACAGGCAGACTGACAGACAGCACAGCAGGGATGAGGTCAAATCCATTACGGTTCGCTTCACTGCACAGCTGTTCAGAGCAGTGGAGAGGGAACCCACGCCATTTGTTGGGGCAATTTACTGAATTGAAATGAAGTTGACCCTAACCCTTGGCAGTGTGTGTGTGTGTGTGTGTGTGCGTGTATGTGAGCGTGCTGGCGTGGTATTGTGTGTGTGTGTGTGTGTGTGAGAGAGTGTGAGAGAGAGACAGACTGGTTTGCATGTAGCAGCGCTGGGATTGTTTTTCACGGGGGCCACATGCCGTGGCTGCGTGGAGAAAGACTGGGAGACCAGATGCCTCGCTCCAGCCCACTGCTCTACTGCAGCGTGTGTGTGTGTGTGTGTGTATGTGTGTGTGTGTGTGTATGTGTGTGTGTGTGAGAGAAAGGGGGAGTTGGATTGGAAAACAGATGCCACTGTTTGTGTAGTGTTAAGTTAGAGCCTTGAACCAACCTTCCCTGCACACACACTCAGACCTGAAGTGGGAAGGTGATAAAGTGACGGGAGGTGTTTGTTTCAGTGACCCTGTGCGACTCAGTGTTCAGCCAGATCCCTGGGCAGTACTGTAAACACTCTGCTGCTTTGTACTACCCAGAAACACCCTCATAAGAGATTAGATCTGGCCTCGGTGTGTGATAAACCTGGAGTGTTGGTGTACGAATCAGTTTTACAGACAGCTGAGTGAGCAAAAAACGACATATCCACCCTTCTCCCTGCTCTCTTACCTGTCTCCCTGCTGTCTTACCCGTCTCCCTGCTCTCTTACCCGTCTCCCTGCTCTCTTACCCGTCTCCCTGCTCTCTCACTTGTCTCCCTGCTCTCTTACCCATCTCCCTGCTCTCTCACTTGTCTCCCTGCTCTCTCACCTGTCTCCCTGGTGGGGGTTCGAATCCTGGCCAATGCATTGAATAAATGTGTGCGCCTCTGAAATTTCCCCATTCGGGGACTAATAAGGGATAATTTATTTCTAATTTCTTTCTCGCCCGTCTCCCTGCACTGTTTCTCTGCCCTCTCACCTGTCTCCCTGTCCTCTTGCCTGTCTCCCTGCCCTCTTGCCTGTCTCCCTGCCCTCTTGCCTGTCTCCCTGCACTATCACCTGTTTCCCTGCCCTGTTTCTCTGCCCTCTCACCTGTCTCCCTGCACTATCACCTGTCTCCCTGCCCTGTTTCTCTGCCCTCTCACCTGTCTCCCTGCCCTCTTGCCTGTCTCCCTGCACTATCACCTGTCTCCCTGCCCTGTTTCTCTGCCCTCTCAACTGTCTCCCTGCACTATCACCTGTCTCCCTGCCCTGTTTCTCTGCCCTCTCACCTGTCTCCCTGCACTACCACCTGTCTCCCTGCCCTGTTTCTCTGCCCTCTCACCTGTCTCCCTGCCCTGTTTCTCTGCCCTCTCACCTGTCTCCCTGCACTATCACCTGTCTCCCTGCCCTGTTTCTCTGCCCTCTCACCTGTCTCCCTGCCCTCTTGCCTGTCTCCCTGCCCTCTTGCCTGTCTCCCTGCACTATCACCTGTCTCCCTGCCCTGTTTCTCTGCCCTCTCAACTGTCTCCCTGCACTATCACCTGTCTCCCTGCCCTGTTTCTCTGCCCTCTTGACTGTTTCCCTGGAAACCTGTCTCTCTATGAGATGCACCTCCGGTCTGCATCTTCTATCCCTGCTAGTCGACCACCTACACTCCCTCCCACAAGGCCCACACCCCTTCCTCTCCCGCTCTCTCTCCTCTAGAAAATCAGTGTCAGCTATAACTAAGACATGGCTCTCCACTTCCCAGCAGCCGAAATCACGTGTCTTGTGATGAAACTTTAGAACCCCCCCATTATCCGCTTGGCGACAGGAGCCTCTGGAATGTATCAGATTCCCGCCCCGGGGAGCAAGCACCCTGGAAACTTATCTCTGTCGCCTTCCCCCACTCCCTCTGACCCCTTCTTCCTCCCCCTCCTCCTCTCCCCTCACACCCATTTACCTTCCTTCAAGTGGGGTCCTGGGCCGTATGATGGGCTAATCTACTCAACCCTGAGAGAAAGACACGGAGGTGTCAGGTTAGCCTTTCAACGCTAGTGCTATCATATCTGTGTCCCCACCTCGCTCACACCCAGCCCTGTCTGGGCTCAGGGCTATACAGCTACTACAGTGTCCTTAATCACCAAGCCACTAGCAAAGGGAGATATAAATCTGTGAGGTTAGTTTACAGCTCGCAGTGGTTTACAGTGCATACAGCTTTCGGGTGGGTATACAGACTCCAGAAAATGATTTAGGGTAGGGTTAGGGACAAGAGTATGAATCTGTGTGGTTAGTCTACATACTGACCCAGAAAGCTGTTACTATATCTTTTAATATATAGCAATGAGACAATCTCCACAGTATGACTCACTGGCCAGGGGAATTATGACAGTGGAAAATAATTTCCCTGGGCCAGGGATAGGAGAGACCATGGCTAATCGTTCAGTAATCTGATCTGCCTGCATACTGTAGCGTTCAACCTGGCCACCTCAACCAGCCAGTCAGCCAGTCAGCCAGCCTCACAGCTCCAGACAGTTAGAGAGCCTGAAACAGCAAGACAGGCAGCCTGCAGTCTCCGACCGCCAGCTAGACCTCCCACCGTTAATCAGTCAGTGCCGACCTCAGAGCCAGACAGTCAGCATCCCAGCCTCACACTGCATCTGAACCAGGCAGCCAGGCACACATCAGGACAGGCCGGTGCCAACACTCTGCGTGGGCCTTGTGTCTATTCAACTCTCCAGGGTTTCCCAGGATTACTGATACTATCTGGACAGCCGTTAATACTGCCTTCTGCTGCCACCGCATTCCAAATGTGTTTACTGTGGCTCCTGCTTACAGTCCTACAGCACTGGCTCTGACGAATGCTACACTGAATGCTACTTAAAATGAACTGATTTGGTGGACAATCGCTAGCAGAAAAGGCTGTCTTGTTGGCTTTCCCCATGTCCCAAAAATAGCAAACAGCACAATCTTAATCTTTCTGGTTTGCGAAGCCAAGCTACACGCATACTCTTGAATAGAAATCTCCAGGGAGTATACCTCATATATAATTTGTTTTAGCTGGGACACATTCTAGTTACGTGAGAAGGGGTGGAAGAAGACGGAGAGAATGAGAGAGAAAGAGAGAGAGAGAGAAAGAGAGGGGGGAGAGAAGGAGAGACAGATTAAAGAGAGAGAGAGAGAGAGAGAGAGAGAACAGGCGAAGGGGAGATCAGAGAAAAAAGGGGGAGAAAGCAGGGCCTGGTATCAGCCGAAGGTGATGTATTGTGTGAGA
This sequence comes from Protosalanx chinensis, assembly GCA_030340685.1. Taxonomy (NCBI): domain Eukaryota; kingdom Metazoa; phylum Chordata; class Actinopteri; order Osmeriformes; family Salangidae; genus Protosalanx; species Protosalanx chinensis. The sequence goes on from CM059330.1 coordinate 10,939,115, forward strand.
GAGCGCTTCAGGAAGTCATACAGCAGTTCTGAGCAGTTCTGGCGACGGGGGGGTCAAGAGCCTGGGAGGACTGGGAAACTGCCTTGCTTCAGGATCTGTCTGAAGAGAGACCCCCCACCCACCCCACACACACACACACACACACACACACAACAAGCACTGCATTAAGGGGCACTGACATGGAAAAAGACACTAGTTATCATGTTAGTGAGTCCCTGCAGTTCCCCAAAATAAAGACAGCATGTAACACATCAGGCTTATCTAGTTGACATTTCCGAAAGACGGACGGCAATAGCTTCTTTCTCCTCAAAATCAAGGCTGTTAGTCTATAGTTGTAACTTTTCGCATTGTTGTTAAGCAACATGTTCCCTTCTGAAGGCCTCTCATGCCAGTTTTTACAACTTACAGCAAACACGATAAGACTGTCACCAGGTTCCCACTGTTGTGAAAGCCCCATTCATAGCAACTGTAAATGTAAAGTAGCTGTAGATGTCTGAATAGCAGCATTCAAGCAACGTGTTTGCGTTTACTCACACAGCAATCAGAACAAAAACTGTCTGATAGAACATCAGAACATCCAGACAGCAGAACACAACAACAGCACATTCCAGAAAGTGCTAAAACACGAATGCTCCCCCCCCACCCAGTTCTAATCTAATCTCCCAAATAAAATGTTTCTAATGATTGCCATGTTCCAAATGCTCCAGCCCAAGTATGAGGTGATTACATTTGACAGGCCGTAAAATTAAATAAAAATAAAATGGGTAGGAAGACCAATACAATCAATCTAAAAAGTACATGCATGGGTTTAGCTCTCTCTCTCTCTCTGATCTCTGTTTCTCTCTCTCACACACACACACTCACACACACCTAGACCTGAGGCTGTAGGGCCTACATTTCAGGCAGGTTGGGACGGCTCAGTGTGTGCTGATGGCAGTCTAATGTTTATTCAGTGTCTGATCTGTTCTGGTGGAACCTACATTCAAAGCAGTCATACAGACACACTATCCAAAATCCCAGTCCAAAAGCTACTGATGGGATAGGAGCTGTGGGTTTTGCACCAGTTTGGACGGAATTCATTCTGCGGTCAAAACTCGGTGTAAAGAACTGTCATTGTGTGTGTAATTCTATACTATTAAGTCGATATCTGTGAAAATGTACTATTAAGTCTCTTTAATGGATTGTATGTTAATTCCGGTGTCCTGCAACATCTCAATGGTTAGACATATTAGAGTTTAGATCTCCCTTGAATGCGTCCAATATTGAAACTAAGGCATATGACCCGCTACTAAGTTACAATAACAACTTTCTTGGTTCTCTTTGCGTTAAGTTGTGTCACGGGATCTCACTATTAAAAAAACTGGGAATCGGACATCCAAGTCATTCTGAACCCAAACTTCACTATGGTTCCTTTATACTAACCTTAATCCACCGTAATCGGTGAAAGAAAACCTGCACGAGCATTCAACTAGATCTCCTGGCTTTAGGTTTCCGACCCAGAAGGACGTTCAGGCCAGATCTGTGGCCGCATTCTTCGCTCCGTACCAAGGCAAAGAATAGTGAATGTGTCCGTGGAAACGATCCACCGGAGACTAGACGGTGTCGTGAGATATGGATAAAGACGCAGAGATCTAGAGCAGAGATCTAGATCGTGTTTCCTACCTTCTGGAAATCGGGCTGGGTGGAACAGTTTGGAGGCGGCTGGGTGACGGGAGGCTGGATTCCGTGCTGCACACCCGGCTGCCTTTCTCCTCGTTTCTCCAGGGGGCTCAGTTTTCAGACGGCATAGCGGAGTGGGTCTGCCCGTGGTTGGTTGGAAGAATGTTCCCTCTCCCTCTATTCAACACCATCAGAAAAGAGTCTATAGGGGGCGCCAACACAGTTCTTCATCTTTATTAACACAAAAATTATTACAAACCTTTGAATATACAAAATACAAAACATATAACAACATTCGTACACAATGACCGTGCTTGCTGAAAATTAAAGAGAAATATTCAAAAGCTTACAGGTCTTCAGGGTTTTCATTGCTTTTTGTTTCATTGAAAACCTTATTGATATGAAATAATGTTCAATGTACACAGTTCTTATTGACAGGCGGTGAGTGGGTTACAACTTCATCTTCATTTGGGAGAGAAAAATCTATTATTTGATCTGGTCATTCATCAGAAGGTACTGTGTGTAAATCATTTAAAAATACTCAAGACAGTCTAGGTATTCATGCAGGCGTGTGCCCTACCCATACATAAACACAACAGTAAATACATTTTAAAGAGAATGAATAAAAAGCTCATAATAGACTCATCAATTTCACAGAACCCTAAACCCCCGCCAAAATATTGTGTATTATAACATTGTCACAAACTTCAATCTTTTACCCGTAGGCCTAGATGTGTTCTGAGTAATAATAATAAAAAGAAAAGGGTATTCAATCTGCTTATGGACATGCTCCATCCACAGTGTGGGACAGTGGGGGCAGTGGGGCTATCAGCAGTGTGGCTCTCAGCAGTGTGTCCAGTCCTCTACAATCTGTTGTGGGTTTTATAATCCGTGTCTGTGGCCTCAACACTGCCAGCTCAACAGCCTTAAATACACTACCGGGGTTTGCGCTTCCATTAGAGCAGATCCCTAATCTGAGACATCCTTGATCACCTGCTGACCCACAACAGGCCGCAGAAAAGAGCTTTAGCGACCGGGCAAATCCACAAATGGATGCACTTTTGGATCACACTTAACAAACACAGAGGTTAGATCTACAATGACATGTTTGGAGTAAACGGTATACAACTTTCTGGATAAGGCAACTGAGTTTGTTCAGGTGTTTAAACCGTCAAACTGTTGAATTTGGACGGTGCAGATGATAACATGGGCCAATTTGTTGCAAAATACAGCGTGTCATATTTATAACAAGATCTCATTGACATCTCGTGTCATCCTTACCTAGAGTAATACTTTGTGTCAAATTGTTGTGAATACTTTGTGTCAGAGTTTGTGAATAAAAACGTCCTGTTCATTGGAGATTACTGTAATTGACACATACAAGGTTGTTTTTTTTAAGACCAAAAAAATACTACATAGTGTCTCCTTTATTGTTGTTTAACCTGCAACTCTGTGTGCTGTACTTTACCCTGCCGCTGTTGTGGACTGTAATTTCCCCCCTGGGGGACAAATAAAGGTTTTTCATGGATGTATTATAATAACATATATAATAGTTAACATAACATATACAATAGTTCTTATAATACATCCATGAGGCTTGTATTTTTTATTTAATTTTTATAAAGGTTTTTCTTAAAATACATATTTTTTTCCAGTGCTCAACCGGAAGCAGCACGCGCTTCCCTGTCGAAGTCTTAAATTTGCAGTGCATTGTGGGAAGTTGAGTTCTTTGTTGGCAACCCTGCACTCCTTACCAAGATGGCGACGTCTTTGGGAGCGAACACCTACAACAGACAGAATTGGGAAGATGCGGTATGTATCACAACTGTTTAAAGATAATATCTAGTCTAAAAGCATCTGCAAGTTAATCTGCTAAAGAATAACAGGTGGATTAAATTCCATCGACTGTTTAACGAACGAGAAATGTAAGATAGCCAGGGATGGTGCTAAACTAATGCTAAGCTAATGCTAGTTAGCTCGTATTTAGCATGGTTGGCTTTTGTTTTAAAGAACCTCCATCTGTGCCAAGATATCGTACATCTGGCCTGTCAAGGAGCGAAATTATCCAACTATTCCTAATTTATAACATACAGAAATGATCCAAGCGGTGTTTTCTTGTCTATTTTCCTCTCGTGTGCCTGTTCATTAGCCAGATTAGCACCTAGCTGCTTTAAACGAGGATCTGTCTCAAAGCTCAGAGCTGGAGGTGTTTTTCTGTTGATCTCCCAGTCTTCTTCATGCTCCAAAATGAGGAGTTTAACTCACACATGCCGTCAATGTACCTGTTGATGATGCTGTTTATATATTAGTACATGTGTGATTGAGTTGGTTTGCTAAATTCATTGATAAAATTGTGGATTTTCATGTGTCTCCTTCCAGGACTTTCCAATCCTGTGTCAGACATGTTTGGGAGATAATCCATATGTCCGTATGGTGAGTATTCAACTGGACTACCCTATCAAAGAAGGCATGTTTGTCATCAGTGCTTAAAATTCATGTTTTTGTTTCATTCACAGACTAAAGAGAAGTATGGAAAAGAATGCAAGGTAAAATAATGTTATCCCAATTCAAACAAATATAAAAAAAGCAAAACATTAAATTGTCTTATCAAAGCGTGACAGGCACACATTTCTGGTCACCGTGTTGTGTGTGTGTGGTAACAGTCTGCCTGGACGTGTTTCAGATCTGTGCCAGGCCTTTCACAGTGTTCCGCTGGTGCCCTGGCGTCCGCATGCGCTTCAAGAAGACAGAAGTGTGTCAGACATGCAGCAAGATGAAGAACGTGTGTCAGACCTGCCTGCTGGACCTGGAGTATGGTGAGGCCTTCTCCTTTCATCTCTCTCTCTCTCTCTCTCTCTCTCTCTCTCTCACACAATGTCTCTCGGCCCCCTCCCCCTCGCGTTTTTGGGGTGTCTCAGTCAGTGTGTTCCTCTGTGCTCTGCAGGCCTGCCAATCCAAGTCAGGGACACGGGGCTCTCTGTCAAGGATGACGTGCCCAAGTCGGACGTCAACAAAGAGTACTACACTCAGAACATGGAGAGAGAGGTACGCGCAGCACAGCTGACCAAAGAGATCCTTTCGTATGTGCGCAAATAGGTCAGGCACGGGTCATATCTGTGTTTTGTAATTCTTGGCTAGCTAACGTGTTTGTGTGTGATGTTGTCCCCCAGATAGCTAATTCAGACGGCACCCGGCCTGTGGGTTTGCTGGGAAAGGCCCCCAGCTCCAGTGACATGCTGCTGAAGCTAGCCAGGACCACGCCCTACTACAAGAGGAACCGGCCACACATCTGCTCCTTCTGGGTGAAGGGCGAGTGTAAGAGAGGGGAGGAGTGCCCCTACAGGTAAGGAGGAAGAAGTCCTGATGGATACACGCATTACAAAGCACTTGCATATAGTTTAGTCATAGCAGTGGGATTCGGGTCCTCTTGTAAATTAGACCATGAGTGGTTATACAGCTTATAGAAAAGCTGATTTTGAGTCACACTAAACTTAGCTGGGGAATGGAAGCAGAATTGTAGTGACCAGAGGCTGGTACTGGGTGGTGCTGTTGCAAAAGGAATCATCTTCCTCCAGCTGCTGCTGTCATCCATGTCCTCAGAACTACTCACTTATCCCCTCTCTCTCTCTTTCTCCTCCCCAGACACGAGAAGCCCACTGACCCAGACGATCCCCTGGCCGACCAGAACATCAAAGACCGTTACTATGGTATCAACGACCCGGTGGCAGACAAGCTGCTGAAGAGGGCGTCCACCATGCCTCGACTGGACCCCCCGGAGGACAAGACCATCACCACCCTCTACGTGGGGGGTCTAGGAGATACCATCACAGACTCTGAGCTCAGGTATAGGGGTCGCCTACAAAATAGGCAGTACCAAAGCCCTTTATTTTCGAATTACTTATCTGATTAGTAAGAATGCTATGGAAACGAATTATCTTGAGTCTTATCTTCAGATCCTTGCTGTGGAAACGTTGTCTTGTTTTAATATTCGTGCTCGTCCCTCAGGAATCACTTCTACCAGTTTGGAGAGATCAGGACTAGCACCATCGTCCAGAGGCAGCAGTGCGCCTTCGTCCAGTTTGCCACGCGCCAGGCGGCCGAGATGGCAGCAGAGAAGTCCTTCAACAAGCTCATCATTAATGGCCGCAGGCTCACTGTCAAGTGGGGCAGGTGAGGGGGTCAGGGTGACCTGGAAGGACTGTGTGTTAATGCTGCTGTCCTTGTGAGAGGGGGGGCAGGTCCTGGACCTCTGGAGCCTTCTGCTGCTACATGCTTGTCTCTGTCACGTTTCTGCAGGTCCCAGGCAGCCAGAGGGAAGGAGGCCATCAAGGATGGGGTCAGTGAGATGGGAACCAGACTGGACCCTGTGCCTGGATTACCTGGAGGTGTGTGTGTCTGCCTTGTGTGTGTGTGTGTGTGTCTTGTATGTAAGTGCTTTCAGATATTCAATGTGACTGTGTATAACTCTGACCCTCCTCCTCCCCCTCCCAGCACTGCCCCCACCTCCAGCCCTGGATGAGGAGGCCCCCACCAACTACTTCAATCTGGACCCTGGCTCCTCTCCTGGGGGGCTGAATATCTCTCTGCCCCCTCCCCCAGGCATCAACCCTCCTCCTCCAGGTATGCAGACCATCCTGGCTGTCTTAACAGCAGTGCCAGTGCCTTGTTTGGGATATCATTTTTAAATGTTACCCCCTTCCCTCCTTTAGGGTTTGGCCCACCGATGTTCCATCCCATGGGCCCCCCACCGCCGCCCCCCATGGGCCTTCGCCCCCCCGGACACATCCACTACCCTTCCCAGGATCCCCAGCGCATGGGGGCACACGCGGCCCACGGCACCCGGCACAACGAGTAGTTACCACGACAACGTGTCATTAAAGGGTTGGAAGGTGACCCGTGTGTGGCGGAGCAAGGATGATGTCACGAGCCAGGGAGGCGGAGCTAAAGAGGGTTCCATGTTAGAGAAGTGCTGCTGGAGGTCTAGAGGCCTAGCTGTCATTCTGCCTAGAGTGCTGTTGTCCACGCATCACTTCCTGGCACACTAGCAGCCATGGCTTCTCCACGTCTGACGGTCATCTTCAGGTTGAAAATATTGGCTTCCAAAATGGCTTTACCAGAGTAGTCTGTCCTACTCACTCATTCCAACAGTTTAACAAAAGCCACACAGTTACAGGAAATGTACCTGTACTCCCCCCCCCCCACAAGTAATCTCCCCACCAAATGATGATTTTTATGACTTTTAAGAGCTTTTGTAAGGAGCCATGTATGTAAGAACCCAGGGGTCAGTGTAAAGCTTTGTGTAATGTAAGAATGAGACACTGTTTCAATATGTGCAGAGTGGATCTCTACGAACATTATGTATTTGCTTAGAGTTTTTATAACATGTTAGTTTACCAACAGATGGCTATTCAGTTTATTTGTTAACTCTTCTGCTCGTATGTTCTCCCTTATTCCATTAAATCTATCTTTCCTTTTCAACATGTTTCCTGGTTTACCCTCGCTCATTCTTCCTTGCGTTAGTAAGCGATCACATCACACTGGCTCTGGTTCAGAGAGAGTTTTAAAGGGGGCACAGGCAGACATGGTGGGGGGGAGCATGACGGGTCTGGCCTCAGCGCTGTAGACTGCTTCCTCACACAGGCCCTCCAGCCTCCCCCAGACACACAGTCTCCTCATGGCCGTGACGGTGTCATGTCCGGAGGGGTTGGGGGGGGGGGGGGGGGGGGGGTGGGATTAGTGGCTCAGGCTCTATCAGCCTGCAGGCTCACTATGGTCACAGGCGGGTGCTTAGCGGCGGTGAAAGGGTCATGGGTCAACATGGGGCCATCACTAGGCGGTGGACACGGGGGAGTACTGTGCTCCCCAGCCCTGAGGAGCCCTGTTGAAGTTGGGCCTTCTGATCAGGTGCTCCAGGCTGGAGCTGGGGCGATTCTGGTTCTCCAACGCTTCGAATCCAATCGCAGGTGTGACTCTCCTGCTGGCCATTGGACCCCCGAACGGCATGGCAACTCTGGCAGAAAAAGAGAGGGAGAGGATGGTTACTCAAAGGAGAGAATAGAAGGTGTTATATCCAGCCTTGTGTAAACCACTGGTATCAGGTGTGCGTCAGTCAGCTAGCCAGAGGTCACTCGATACCCGCTCACATTGACGTGACCTGCGTCTTAATTAATCCTCAGATCAGTGGATCTCTCTTGAGAACCAAAGCCTCGCACCATCAGTTTAGTTACCGAGATCCTTCATTAACTCCACAGTTGCGCAGATGAGATTGGAACCTGATCTAGGCGTCTGGCCCAGTGACAAGCAGAACAGGGTCAATAGGATGTTGCTGCAAGAGCAACATGTCTTGGCTGTAGGTAAAGTAATTAAATGTAGATTAATGCCTTAGTGACTTCACACAGGGGCCAAAGAACCCGCCCCACCCCCCCATCTCCGTTCCGGAGATGAGCTGGATGAGGTGACGTCAACAGGCTGCTCGGAAGCCTAGGCAAAGCGTAAACCGATAGGTTGCGTGTTAGTTTGACTGGCAGCTAATGTGGTTTGTGCCACTGCCTAAGTTTAGCTTTTCTTCCATAAGTTCCACGTCGTGACGCCATAGACTGGAGTCCAGAGCGAGGGCTAAGGGTTAGACGACCTACTTAGTGCGTAGATCATCTTGAAAGAGCCTGAACGGTATGCATACCCTCTCGTGATCGTCTCACAAGATTCAAATAGCTCTCTGACCAATGGAAACATGAACATCTGCCAAAATCGGCAGAAATCTCATTCAAGAAATAGTATATTCATATATTAATAAATAATAATATTCATTTGATATCTGGGCCGGATCATCCACGTCTCTATTTGCAGTACATAGACAATGTTGGTGCCAAAATGTTTGTCTTGGTCACTGTTGCTTTACTTGAATGGGATTTTACAAGGGATTACAGGTTTTAGGAAAATAGAACGTACAAAACGTCTTTTATTTCAGGATAGGGGAGAAGAGCACAAGTATTTTTTTTACACACCTGATCTACTTGGGTATTGTCTGGTTCTTTGGCACAATGTTCCAGGGTCTGGTGAAGAGCCCCCTGTGTTCCTACCTGTTAAAGCAGCGGTAGTTGACAGGTTGGAGGGTCTGGAGGGTCTGGGGGGGCTGGGGTAGCTGAGCGCTGAGGGCGTCCAGCCTCTGCTGGTCCCCCCCTAGGGCTTCCCTCCAGGGGGAGCAGTACGACTTGGGGATCACCGTCATGTTGAACTTCTCCCGAGGGATTTCCTTCAGGGGACCAGCGTAGCCTGGAGGGGGTGAGAGGTGGAAGACCAGGTAAGAATGAAGACCCTCAACCCAGGGAGGAGACAGGAAATGGAAAATAAAAGGTATTCACAAGTTATCCTCTGATAGTGAAGCTTGTGTTCCGTTGACACTATAGTGTCTTCAATTGTCAGTTCCAGGCCAAGATCTTTAACCTTACACCCAGGGTGGGTGGGGTACCTGGGGCTAGGAAGGCCGGGGAGCCCTTCTTGGCCACGGTCTTCTGCAGAGTGGTGACCAGGCTGTGCTTTCCAGCGATGGGATATGCCTGGTTCTCCTTCCCAGGCTCAGGCTGGGGGGAGACCTGGTGAGGTTGGGGGGAGACCTGGCGAGGCTGGGGCTCGGGAAACCCCTGGAGAGAGACACATTAGATCAGGGTCAGATCCGGAACTGTAATATGCTTATTGGTTCCCCAGTTAGGATTGGTGATTCAGGTTCGCAGTATTAATGGTTGGGTACTTTGATGCTCGGGTGTGGTGTTCCTGTGTCTTACGTTGCTGCTGTTCGTGTCATTGAGGCTTTTCTCCAGGGTGAACATCTCCACCCTCTTCTGCCTCTCCTGGAACATGCGGGAGCCCCGATTGGAGGGCAGATTCAGTTCCTCCATCATCAGATCTTTGGGAACACTGATCTTCTTCCCCAGGTTCAGTTTATCTAAAACAAAAGTTCAGACCGTCTGAAACAGAACACCTGAGTTCTAGAACTTTAATGACAGAACACTAGGACACTATAGTCTAGACTTTCTGAGACATAACACTGGGCTTCAGAAGGGGGTCGGGGTACACTTTGACATAGGGTTAAGTAAAAGGAGAAGGCTGTGTTTGTTGTGGTCCAGAGTGGGTAACTGGGGAGGGTAAATATAAACGCATGACTTCAGCGACGCTGTAAAGAAGCCCACTGGTTCCTTTCAAGTGGAAGGGTATTCCAGGCATGTGCCAGCTGGTGGCTCTGGAGGGACAGGAGCTGCTGTCTGGTCACGTCATGTGATGACTCCTCCTAGGTCACATTATGCTGAGTCCTGAGGTCAACTCTGGCTGGACGAGCGGAAAACACACAAATCCGTGGAATGTCTCGAGCAGAATGTTTGGCACGATGAGGGCTCCCTCTCTCTCCGACCCCCTTCTCTTTCACCGTCTCTCTCGGTTTCTCTTTCTTGTGATCTATATCTGTCCATATTTCTACGTCCATCTGTCTCGCTCCCTCTCTCTGTCTTCCTCTCTTTGTCTCTCCCACTCTCTCTCTCTTTGTCTCGCCCTGTCTCTCTTCTCTCTCTGTATCTCCCTCTCTGTATCTCCCTCTCTGTATCTCCCCCTCTCTCTCTCCCCCTCTCTCTCTTTCTCTCTCTCTCTCTCTCTCTCTCTCTCTCTCCCTCTCTCTCTCTCTCTCAGGTTTACAGTATATCTAAGGGACAAATAAAGGTGTGTTCGATCTCTCTCAGGTCCAGTCCCAGGTGTGTGCTGTGGGTCTCACCTCCCCGGACCTCTCTGCTCAGAGCCTGGGCCTGCTGCATCCTCTGCTTAGCCAGGTTGTCAGATCCAGACATCATATTCATCATCCTGGCAGCAGGCACATGGAGAAGGAACGTTACATGCCAACCCTACATGCAGCAGGCTCACTGGACATAAGGAATCCACAACCAACAAACACATGAGCAGATCCCATATTGATCTCCTTGTAGCTGTGTCACGGACAGATCTACAGCAGTCTTAGATATACGTCAATATCGCATCATATTCATGTTCTTCAGCTACTTGTCTGTAAAGTTGCCTGCCTTGCAAAGACCAGCCCTGACCCAAATACATTCTAGCATACAGTTCCTCAGCTCGCAGCTTCCTACAGATTCCACACTCCACATCATTTTCACCATCATTTCATACCTGTCTGTTCTCCTGGAGATCTGCGTCTGGTTCAGGAGCACGGTGAGTTGTCGGGATGTTATCCTCCTTTAATGAGAAGGAACAGTGACTGGACTCTGTTGCTTAGCTCACTAGGTTATTTTAGCAAAAGAGGAGGGAGGGGAGACATCCCCCCCCTATCCTTAACCCTCCCTAGATAATAAAAATCTGATCCTCTTGGATTCTGTGTGTGTGTGTGTGTGAGACAAGATGTTTGGCCCCTGTGTCTTAGGGCTCGGTGTCACTGTTTGGACTGAGTCAGCAGCTGGGGCTTTCTGACCACACACACACACACACTTTCTCAAACACACTTTCACTCACCCGCACGCGCTCGTTGAGTTGACATCAGCATACCCGCTTGTTTCTGCCACACTGGTA